>LNAC01000018.1:1595520-1619131 GCA_002007465.1 Ailurus styani
AAAAAAAAAAAAAAAAAAGAATTCACCCAAGGCAGAGCAAAGGAGATCAAAGTTTACTGAATTCAAGGGAGCAGCAGACGGGAGCAGCAGGCAGGACAGCAACAGAGACTGTCTACGCAGCGGTACCTAGGCAGCGGTGAGGGCAGAGTGAAGGAGTTATGCAGACATATGGAATTTTCTTTTTTTTGGTAAACTTAGGAAATGTGCCTGGTTGCAACTGGTCAGTTAAGGCCTATGGTTATTTTGAGGTGGGTCGCTTAATGAGCCTGTTTGCAATGCCTGTTTGCATTTAGCTCAGTGGTCACCGTGGGCCCTTTTACCTTATTCAGGTTTCCACTGCTCAAACTTGTTGCCTAAAAGCAACCTCTACAGATAACCAGACTTTCTTCCTTGTAGAACATATGATTCCTTCCTGGCAGCCATCATATAACTATAGAGAAAGTCCTGCCTTGGCATAAAGCCAGTATTATGGAGCCTAAAGTAGAACAACACAAAGAATCTGAATTCTTGAGACGCCTGGTTGGCTCAGTTGTTAAGCCTCTGCCTTTGGCTCAGGTCATGATGCCCGGGTCCTGGGGTCCTGGGATCGAGCCCCGAATTGGGATCCCTGCTCAGCAGGAAGCCTGCTTCTCCCTCTCCCACTCCCCCTGCTTGTGTTCCCTCTCTCGCTGTATCTCTGTCAAAAATATAAATAAAATCTTGGGCACCTGGGTGGCTCAGTGGGTTAAAGCCTCTGCCTTCGGCTCAGGTCATGATCTCAGGGTCCTGGGATCGAGGCCCGCATCGGGCTCTCTGCTCCACAGGGAACCTGCTTTCTCCTCTCTCTGCTTGCCTCTCTGCCTACTTGTAATCTGTCAAATAAATAAATAAAATCTTTAAAATATATATATATAAATATATAAATAAAATCTTAAAAAAAAAAAGAATCTGAATTCTTGGTGTCTTCAGTAAGGTAGTAACGAACGAATACTTAAGACTACCGTCCTTTAACACTTCCAATTATGTTAAAACTTCCTTGTTGTGCATTTGAAATGGGCTTTGATACTCAGACCCAAAAGAAGCCTAACTGAAACAGATACTGAGATAATATATCTAGCTAATGAATTACAAAAGGTGCCTAAGAACTAAAATGAGCTTCTGGATTTTTAAAAAGATTTAAGAACACTTATTCTATTCGCAGGTTATTTATTTATTTAAGATTTTATTTATTTATTTGACAGAGAGAGAGGGAACACAAGCAGGGAGAGTGGGAGAGGGAGAAGCAGGCTTCCCATTGAGCAGGGAGCGCAGGGAGCCAGCCGTGGGACTCGATCCCAACCACCCAGGCGCCCCAGCAGGTAATTTAGGTGTAGTTATATAAAATGAAAAAAAGAAAAATAAAATTTTGGAAAAGAAATGTATACTTTTTTTTTTTTTTTTTTACAGAGAGAGATGAAAAGAAGGCAAAAAGGCAGGCANAGTAGGCAGAAAGGCAGGCAGAGAGAGAGGAGGAAGCAGGCTCCCTGCTGAGCAGAGANTGATGCGGGGCTTGATCCCAGGACCCTGAGATCATGACCTGAGCCGAAGGCAGAGGCTTTAACCCACTGAGCCACCCAGGCGCCCCTTATTTTTTATAACTAAAATTTTTACAATTAATTTTAATTAATAAAAATTTAAGTAAAATTAATTTTATAATTATTTTCTCTGATTTGGATATTTCTGGAAGATTTGGAAGGAGGCAGAGTCCATGAGGGGGAGAGGTGTCATTATTTTGCATTGTATGCCCAACAGCTAAAACTGAGGAGGTGTTTGGGAACCTGCAACAAAAATCACTGTTAATGGTTCAGGATCAGTCTTGGGAAATATTAAACCAACTACTGATTTCAGTCTTCAGTCTGACATTCATTCTTATGAAAAATTTCTGGATGCCAAAATACAGAAAATACTTATTAATTCTAAGTGCTACTAAAAGGATTAAGTCTACAAAAACACTGTTAAAAAGAAAACCACAGGCCCAAAATGGTATCACTTGGGCAAAGCAAATAACCTAACCAGGGTTTTAACACCTAACCTAACTGCAATTTCAACCTCCCACAGAAACATGAGTCTTAACATGTCCATCAGGAACTTTTTGATAAGCACCAGTGAGGTAATCTCTCACATGAGCCCTCTCCATCCCCCAAAGAAAGATGAGAAAATCCACCTAATAATACCCCTGGCCCTTCTACCTAAGGGAAGATGACCTCGCCTGGAACAATCCTTTCTTTTCTTTCACTAATAACTTTCTTGCCCCACCCTCCTTCCTATAAAAAAACTCCCAGTTTGTGCAGACCCTCGGAGCTCCCCTCTACTTGCTAGACGAGATGCTGCCCAATTCATAAATCACTTAATAAAGCCAATTAGATCTTCAAATTTACTCAGCTGGATTTTGTTCTTTGACAATATCAAACAGGGATACACTTAAATTCCTAAATTGCACTGTAATTTCTGTTCTCCAAAACCAGGTACCTTCTATGCCTCTGTTTATGATATTCTCTCTCCATTCGAGATGTTCTTCATCCCCTCAACTGGCTAAAATGATTCTTGCTCTAACCATCACCTGGCTCTCCCTTACCATGGCTTCCCAGAATCTTTCTTTAAAAGTATAAGGAAAAGGAAATGAGAGGGAATCAAAATAGTACACTAGAAAAAATAAACGCAGAGGAAGGCAGTAATGGAGGAACTGAAGAACAAAAGGGATACATATTTTTATTAAAAAGACCTTCCCTATAGTTACTTTAAATGTAAACAGTTTAATTCTTCAATTAAAAAGCAGAGATTGGGGATGCCTGGGTGGCTCAGTTGGTTAAGTGTCTGCCTTAGGCTCAGGTCATGATCCCAGGGTTCTGGGACTGAGCCCCACATCAGGCTCCCTGCTCAAAAGAGAGTATGCTTCTTTCTCCCTCTCTCTTTGCTGCTCTCCCTGCTTGTGTATGCACGCTCCCTCCCTCTGTCAAAAAAAAAAAAAAAAACTAAAAAAAAAAAAAAAAAAGGAAAGATTGGTAGAAAGGATTTTAAAAGATGACTGAACTATATGCTGTCTATAAGAGACTCATTCTGGATCCAGAAATTCAAAGAGGCTAAAAGCAAAAAAATGAACAAAGACATCCCTAACAAACAGTAACCAAGAGAGAGCTAAGTGATTTTATTTATATCAAACAAAGTAAGACTTAATTTTTTAAATTTATTTGAGAGAAAGAGTGAAAGCAAGAGAGCACAAGTGGGGGGGTGGGGGGGGCTGCACAAGGCAGAGGAGGAGGAAAGGGGAGAGAATCCCAAGCAGACTCCCAGCTGAGCACAGAGCCCCACTCAGGGCTCCATCCCCTGACCCTGAGATCATGACCTGAACCAAAACCAAGAGTTGGATGCTTAACTGACTGAGTTAACAAGGCACCCCAGACAAAATAGACTTTAAGTCAAAAAATAGCCACAAGAGACAAAGGAGGACATTATATACCAATAAAAGGTAAATCCAGCATGAAAATATATCAAATATAAACATGTGCACCTAACAACAGATCCTCAAAATATATAAAGCAAAAACTGACAGAACTGATGGGAAAAACATTCTATAGTAATAGCTAGATACTTCAATATCTGACTTTCAGTAGAAAAACCAGGCAGGTAATCAGTAAGGAAATAGAAGACTTAAACAACACTATAAGCCAACTAGACCGAACAGATAAAATATAGAACGTTCCACTCAAAAGCAAAACAGGGCATTCTGGAATATTCTTCTGAAGTCCACATGAACACTTTTTTTAAAAAGATTTTACTTATTTATTTGACAGAAAGAGAAAAGAGAGAGCACAAGCAGGGGGAGCACCAGGCAGAGGGAGATGGAGAGGGAGAAGCAGGCTCCCTGCTGAGCTGAGTGCTGGATGTGGGGCTCAATCCCAGAACACCGGAAATCGTGACCTGAGCTGAAGGCAGATGCTTAATCGACAGAGCCACCCAGGCGCCCCACATATGAACACTTTCAAGATAAACCATAGTTTAGGCTAGATACAAAATTAAGTCTCAATAAATTTAAAAGACTGAAATCATACAAAGCATATTCTCTGGACACAATAGAATAAAATTAAACTCAATAACAGAAGAAAAACTGGAAAACTATAGATATGTGGAAATTAAACAACAAACTCTTAAACAGACTCAAACAACTAATTTATTGCAAACATCTACAGGAAAAAAAAAGTTTTCAAGTCATTAATCTAACTTTACACCTTAAGGAACTAGAAAAAGAAAAGCAAACTAGTAAAAGAAAGGAAATAACAAAGATTAGAGTCCAGGTAAATTAAACAGAGAATAGAAAGACAACAGAGAGAATCAAGGAAACCAAAAGTTGGTAGTCGAAAAGATAAAATGCTAGACTAACTAAGCTAAACTAGTTAAGAAAATTTAGCTAGACTAAGAAAATACAGAGAAGACTCAAACTACTAAAATTAGAAATGAACATGGTACATTACTACTGACTTTAAAGAAGTAAAAAGGATCAAAAAAGAATACTATGAACAAATGAATGCCAACAAATTAGATAACCTAGACGAAATGCACAAATTCCTGGGCGTCTGGGTGGCTCAGTGGGTCATGATCTCAGAGTCCTGGGATCGAGCCCCACATGGGGCTGCCTGCTCAGCAGGGAGCCTGCTTCCTCCTCTGTCTCTGCCTGCCTCTCTGCCTACTTGTAATTTCTCTCTGTCAAATAAATAAATAAATAAAAATCTTAAAAAAAAAAACAAAGAAATGCACAAATTCCTAAAAGACACAATCTACCGATCTATAACAAGAGACTGAATGAGTCATAAAAAACCTCTCAAAGAATTAACACCAATCCTTTTCAAACTTTAGCAAAAACATTAAAGGAACACTTCCTAACTCATTTTAAGACACAAACATTACCTTGATACCAAAGCCAGACAAAGATACAAGAAAACTATAGATGAATACCCCTTTTTAAAAAGAGATGCAAAAATCTTTAACAAAATACTAGTAAATGTAATCCAGCAGCATATTAAAGGCTACATGCTTTGAGCAAATAGTATTTATTCCAAGACTGCAAAGGTAGTTCAACACATCAAAATACATCAATGTAATACACCCTATTAATACAATGAAGGTGGGGGAAACATGACCACAATTGATGTAAAAAAGGCATGACAAAATTCAATACCCTTTCACAATTAAAAAAAAAAGATGCTCAACAAACTACGGGAAAAAAAAAAAACTTTCTCCCTAAGATCAAGAACAAGATAAGGATGCTCACTTTTACCACTATTATTCAAACAATGAACCATATATTCCAGTCAGAGCAATGAGGCAAGGCAAAATATATAAAAGGCACCCAAACTAGAAAGAAGTAAAACTATATACATATAAAATCTTTAGACTCTACAAGAAAAATCATTAGAGCTAATAAAATTCAGTAAAGTGGAATATAAGATCAACACATAAAAATCAGTTGTATTTCTACATATTAGCAAAGAACAATCTTAGAAGGAAATTAAGAAAACAATGTCACTTTCAACAGCATCAAAAAGAACAAAACGGGAGTAAATTTAACCACGGAACTACAAGACACGTACACTGCAAGGGACAAAAGACTGCTGAAAGAAACGAAAGACCAAAATCAATGGAAAGACATCACATGTTCATAGGCTGGAAGACTTAAAACTGTGGTGATAAAATGTTCTAGAAACAGGGCCAATGGTTGCACAACATTGTTAATGTATTAAATTTCACTTATCTGTACACCTAAAAATGTTAAATTTTATGTTATGCAGATTTTACCACAATTATTTTTTAAAAGACTCAGAACTGACACAAATATTAGAATTAGCATACGAGGACATTAAAATAGTCATTATAACCACATTCCACATGTAAAAACTTAAGTAAGGACATGGAAGATTTTTTTTAAATGGAAATGTTAGACATGAAAAGTAGGACTTCATAACAACCAGACCTACATTTTTTTTACTTTTTTTTATTTTTTAAAGACTTTATTTATTTATTTGACAGAGAGAGAGATCACAAGCAGGCAGAGGCAGGCACAGAGAGAGGAGGAGGCAGGCTCCCTGCTCAGCAGGGAGCCCGATGCGGGGCTCATCCCAGGACCCTGAGATCATGACCTGAGCTGAAGGCAGAGGCTTTAACCCACTGAGCCACCCAGGCGCCCCAGACCTACATTTTTTAAATGTTAAAGGAAATTCTTTAGCCAGAAGGAAAATCCGCATACAAATATGGATCTACATAAAGGAATGAAGAACACCAGAAATGATCATTTCAAGGGTAGATATTAGATTTTGTTTTATTATTTAAACCTCTTTAAAAAGTAATTGACTGTTTAAAAAAATAATAACAATGTAATGAGGTTTTGTAACATGTAAAAGTAAAATGGATCATAACAATGGCATAGAGGCTAAGAAAAGAGAATGGAAGTATACTTTTGTGTGGTTCATAATACCATACGTAAAATGACATTATCTTTGAAAGTAGCGAAATGAAAAATGTATACTAAAAACATTTATATACTATAAACCGAAACAACCACTAAAATAGTCAAACATGCAGTTACAGCTAATAAGGCAACTGATGTGATAAAACAGAATCATAGAAAATACTCAACTGAGCCAAAAGAAAACAGAAAAAAGAAGGAACAAAGAACAGGACAAATGCAAATAACAAGATGACAGACTCAAACACAACTACATCAAAAGTCACATTAAGCACACAGGCATACCTCTTATTGCACTTCACTTTATTGCACTTCACAGATATTGTATTTTTTACAAATAGAATGTCTGCGGCAACAATGGTGAGCAAGTCCATCAGTGCCATTTTCCCAACAGCATTAGCTCACTTCATGTGTCTCTGTCACAGTTTGGTAATT
This sequence comes from Ailurus styani, assembly GCA_002007465.1. NCBI lineage: Eukaryota > Metazoa > Chordata > Mammalia > Carnivora > Ailuridae > Ailurus > Ailurus styani. Next base: position 1,602,431 of record LNAC01000018.1, read on the forward strand.
CTCACAATATTTCAAACTTTTTTATTATTATTGTATTTGTTATGGTGATCTGTGAAGAGTGATTACAACACTGAAAGCTCAGATGATGGTTACCAAGTTTAGCAATCAAGTATTTTTAAATTAAAGTATGTTTATTGCTATTTTAGCCATAATGTTATTGCACACTTTATAACAGAGTACATACTATATTGTAAACATAGCTTTTATACACACTGGGAAACCAAAAAATTCATATGACACACTTTATTGCAATATTCATTTTACTGCAGCGGTCTGGTACTGAACCCACACTATCTCCAAAGTACACCTATATATTATCTATAGACCCTACTTAAAAGACAGGTATTATCAGACTGGATAAAAAAGCATGATCCAACTAGAAGCTGCCCATAAGAAACACTTTAAATATGAAGACACAGGGGCACCCTGGTCGCTCAGTCGGTTAAGCGTCCAACTCTTGATTTCAGCTCAGGTCGTGATCTCGGGGTCCTGGAACTAAGCCCTATGTCGGGTTCTCCCCTCAGTAGGGAGTCTGCTTGAGGCTTCTCTCTCTCCCTCTCCCTCTGCTCCCTCCTCCCACCTGCACTTTCTCTCTCTCAAATAAATAAACTTAAATATAAATGAATAAACAAAGAAGACACAAGTAGGTTAAAAATAAAATATTTTTTATTTAAATAAAATAAATAAAAAATAAATAAATAAAAATATATTTTTATTTAAATAAAATATAAAATTTAAATAAAATATAAAAATAAAAAATAAAAAGATGCAAAAAGATATATAAAAAAACTGGAGTGGCTATCTTAATATAAGACAAAGTAGATTCTTTAGAGCAAAGTACTATAACCAGGAATAAAGACAGTCATCTCATAATGATGAGCAAGTCTTTTTACCAGGAAGACCTAACAATCCTCAATGTTTATACCCCTAATAAGAGAACTTCAAATAGATAAAGAACTCTCAAAATCCAATAGTAAAACAAAAAATTTAATTAAAATTTTTTAAGAAGATGGGCACCTGAGTGGCTCAGTCGGTTAGTGTCCGCCTTCGGCTCAGGTCATGATCCCAGAGTCCTGGAATCCAGCCCAGTATCAGGCTCCTTGCCCAGCAGGGGAGTCTGCTCCCGCTGGTCCTGCTTGTGGGCTCTGTCTCTCTCTTTCTCACTCACTCTCTCAAATAAATAAAATCTTAAAAAATCATAAAAATTAAAAAATGAGAAGACACGAGACACTTCACCAAAGAGAATACAGATGGCAAAAATAGTATCTTCAACATCATTAGCTATCAAGAAAATGCAAATTAAAATCATAAAGAGAGGGGTGCCTGGGTGGTTCAGCTGGTTAAGTGGCTGCCTTCGGCTCAGGTCATGATCCCAGAGTCCCAGGATCAAGCCCAGCATCGGGGCTCCCTGCTCAGAGGGATTCTGTTTCTCCCTCTGCCTCTAATCCCACCTGTGCTCTCTCTCTTTCTCTCAAATAAATTTAAAAAATCTTTAAAAAAAAATAAATAACATAAAAGAGATACCTCTACACACCTATAAGAACACCTAAAGTAAAAAATATGATAATACCAAATGCCAAGGCAGACAGACAAACTAGGCCTCTCATACAATGGTGATGGGAATCTAAAATGGTATACCACCTCTGGAAAATGGGTTGGCAGCTTCTTACAATACATTTTACATTTACTTAAATACATTTACCATAATACCCAGCAATTCACACTCCTAGACACTTATCCCAGAGAAATGAAATCTCATGTCTTACACACAAATATTGATAACAGCTGTTATTTATACAGTCACAACTGGAAACTGCCCAAAATGTCCAACAATGGGTGAAGATTCAAAAAACTCTGGTACACACAGACCTGTACCTCTGAAACCACTAATACATTATATGTTAATAAAAAACAAAACTCTGGTACATCCATACCGTGGGATATTGTCCAGCAATAAAAAGGAATTATTGATACATGCAACAACTTGATGGATTCCAAAGGAATTGCACTAAGTAAAAAAAAAAAAGTCAGTCTCAAAGGTTACATATGGTTTTATTCCATTTATTTATCATCTGGAAATGACGTGCAGATTAGTGGTTGCCAGAGGTTAGGGGAATGGATGGGACTATAGGATGGACGGATGGATATAGCACAAGGCTCTTTTTGGTGATAGAGCAGTTCTCTATCTCAGTTGTGATGTTGATTACACTAATCTACACATCTGATAAAACTTGAAAGAATTATATACACACACAAATGAGCACATGTAAAATCAGTGAAACCTGAACAAGATCTGTGGGTTATACCAAAGCCAATTTCCTGGTTTTGTTATTGTACTACAGTTACCTAAGATGTTAGCAATGGCGGAAGCTGGATGAAGGGTATGTGGGACCTCTCCATACTAGCTTTGGAACTTCCTATGAATCTGTAATGACTTCAAAATAAAGTTTTTTTTTTACAATACAACTTTGACCTACACACACACACGTGTGGCATAAAAGTGTACTCAGGTATACCAAAGTCTTAATGAGATCTCAGACTTCCAACTTCCTAAACCCCTCTCCGGAAGCAATTACTTCTTTTCTTATGTATCGTTCCAGAGAAGTTTATGAACATAGAAGCATAAATATGTTCATTAATGTGTGCATATGTATTTACATATACACCCACATATACACAATTGACTTTTTTTCCCCACAACTTACTTTTTTACAGTAATGTCAGCATACCATATTGTCCTGCAACTTATTTTTTTCACCCAATAATATGTGTTAGAGATGAACTCATGCAGAAGTATTCCTTTTTTCTTTCTTTTTATGGCTATGTGCCATCCCACTGTATGGTTGTACAATCACTTATTTAACCCACATTAAGAATTACTTAGGGCTTCTGGCACTATAATAAACAAAGATAAATTCTTTAAAATTACAGAGTCAGAAAGTATGAACACTTAACATTATAATAAGTCTTCCAAAGAAAGGGCACAAATTTACATTCCTGCCTAGAGTGTATAAGTGATTCTATGAATCCTTGTCATTCTTGTATATTATCAAACTTTTTGATATCTAGCAGTGAAAAATGCTCTGCTATTGTTTAAATTTATTACCAACATAATAATATGTTATTACATTTAGTACTATACAAGACCATCAGGTGCTGAGAGTAAGTGATGTACCCAAGAAAATTTTGCTATGGGAAATTATAACCAATGAAGAAATAAAGATAGATTGGGGGCACCTGGCTGGTTCAGTCAGTGGAGCGTGTCAATCTTGATCTCGGGGTTGTAGGTTCAAGCCCCAAGTTGAGTGTACAGATTACTTAAAAATAAATCTTTAAAAAAAAAGATAGAAGTTGGAAAAGTCCTTAGAGAATAAGAATACCTTGATGAAATGCTATTCAATACATACTTTAACCCCATAATGAGAAATTGTCCACTCTATTTTCATTTCAATTGTTAAAAACATCTTCATTATGTGCCGATATTTCTCTTTCTCTAGCTTTCATTCATTGTTCCTAGTTCTGGCCTCTGGGGATACAAAAGATATGTTTTAATCCCCTTCCCATGTCCCAATTCCTTCATGCTTTTCACAGAATGACAGATTTGAGTCAGGAAGAATATTAAAGATCACTCAATTACCCAATTTGAAAAACATTACCATATACCCTACTAAAGTTGTCTTTTTTCCAGGCTGAAAATCTCAAATATTTCAATTATTTTGCAAATACCTGTTTTAAGACACTACTTCATTCTGATTACTCTCCTCTGAATACACTGTCTATCAACATCCTCCTCAAAAGCACCAAAAGGGGCTCCTGGGTGGCTCAGTCGTTAAGCATCTGCCTTCGGCTCAGGTCAAGACCCCAGGGCCCTGGGATAGAGCCCCACATCGGGGTCCCTACTCCGCGGGAGGCCTGCTTCTCCCTCTCTCACTCCCCCTGCTTGTGTTCTCTCTCTTGCTGTGTCTCTGTCAAATAAATAAATAAAATCTTAAAAAAAAAAAAAGCGGCAAACAGAACTGAGAACAGTCAGCTAAATGCAGAATAGAAAAGAATAATCAACTGTGTTTTAAACAACCTACTTCAAAGTAATATTTAAGTGAGTATGAGCCTTTGGGGCAGTTATAATAAACCTATCTATGACTCATCAACTTCAGACAAATAAGTAGACCCAGCCAGGCACATACCTACTTAAAAACAACTACAACAAACTGTTAGCCTTCCAAGTCTCCAACCCTGAAATTGTGCAGATAAAAAAAAAAAAAAAAGATCACTTACAGGCTTTGTTTGTCCCTAGCAAATACATACGTGTCAAATATAAAATTATTATAACAAATATTTTCTTAGACATAGTCTTTCCAATTATTAAAAATAAAGGGGAGGACAGAGGGAAGATCCCGATTGTGTCACGTAACATACTAGCACTCCCTCACAGTTTGTAATAGATAAACATTTTAAATGGAACATGGGGGGAACATGGCACCTTGAGGGACACCGCTAAGAATGAACTGCAGTTTAATTTTAACATCAGTCCATTAATCAATCACAAATCCACCTATCTATGCAATTATTCAGACTACATTTCTCTAACTTGTCTATAAAGATATCATAAAAGGCTGTCAAATGCTGTCTGTATAACCTTGGGGGTCCCTTCCCTCATTTGTAAAACAGCACTAAATGAGACAATCTATGTAAAGCATTTAACCCAGTGCCCAGCACAAAATTAAAAATCCAATAAATGCAGCTATAATTCTAGATATAATATGGTCAGAGTATCTCCTGTTGTATGTACTAGATTACTGACCCTATAAGAAAAGAAAAGAGGCCAATATGATGTGACTTGCTCTCTGGGAACCCATGCTAGCTCCCAGTGATCAGCACCTTCTTTTTTAAGTACCGACAACACACATTAAAAAGTCTGAGCATTTGTACAGGAAGGACACCTAGCTCATCAGTTTATTATTATCTGCAACCTTTACTTGTCTTCCAATATTGTATATACTTCAGCACCTAAAACACTCTTTTACATACAGAAGGTGGCTCAAAAAAAATTTTTTGTTGAGTTTTCTTTTTAAAGTCAGGATGAATTTCTTAGTTTTGATAAAAGCGTAATGGTTATATACATGGTTATATAAGATGTCAATTACAGTAAGCTGAGTGAATAGTATATGGGAATTCTCTGTACTGTCTTTACAATTCTCCTATAAATACATAAGTTTCTCAAAACTAAACACTTTTTAAAAATTAAGATGATCTTTCTCACCTCTGATAAATTCATTCTTAAAATACCTCAAATATTACCAACCACTATTAGGTACAAACTCTTTAGCAGCCTTTCCAGCCTGATAATCTGGAATAGAAGGTATGAATTCCAGGAAACAGGAACGTTCATAATACCCCTACTTATCCTGGGCCACACAGAGTCAGTATTCAGTAAACAATAGTCATCCTCAAATTTTATTTTTGGAAACAAGAACCTTAAAAAAAAAGTCTATCCCAAAAGCAAGTATTCTTATGCCTAAAGCATTAAAGCTCCGTAGAATCCAATTAAAACCTCTGACTCTTATTGCTCAAATCACTTATTTAGGAGTAACATTCAAGTCAAGTTCAAAATCTTTGATGTAGGAGACCAATTACTACTATATAGTACCATTAGCATGTAAATCATTTTAAAAATATGTTTATATCACAGATAATTGGTTTCTGAATTAGGTAAATAAGAGTTCAGGAAAATGATACATTTTATTTGTAAGTATTTAAGCTCAAACTTTCAATGTTAAGCAACAAAATAATGAAAATTCTGCTAAAACTATCAAGCAGAAAAATCGTAAAATACCTAAGAATAAAGTGTCTTCCCCCTAAATACCTCCAAATAGGTTTTGTACTTTAAAGAGTTTCTTTCAGGTATCAACTGTCTAATTTTAATAAACTTGGCTTTCCTTTTTGGAACAGTACTACAGAATTGGTACTATAAACAGAAATGCTATTGTCAAAGAATCGATCCAATAATAAAAAGAGCTAAGGCCACTTGTCTTATAGAAAATTACTGCCAAATGCTGCCAGACCCTGCTTTTCTTCCTTCTGGGCTAGTAGCCAGATACTAATCATTTTTAGACACTTTCTAATTTTTAGGACACAATTTAGTACACAATACCACATCTGAACTAGACAGTATTTTAATGAATGTTCTCCGTAATTTGTCTAATGTTTTGGCATACAAATACACACATACACACATACATGATTTACCATACCTCTGGAAGTATATATAAGAAAGTGATTAACAGTGGTTACCTCTCAGGCAACTGTTTGGATCCTGGAGTTTTGTATGTTTTTGTAAAAACTATTCAAAAAATTAATTTATCCATTAAAAGAATACATTAATTCCACTTAAAATATTTTACCTTACAAGATAATGTATAAGGGATTCTTTTAAAGATATTTTTAGGGCGCCTGGGTGGCTCAGTGGGTTAAAGCCTCTGCCTTCGGCTCAGGTCATGATCTCAGGGTCCTGGGATCGAGGCCTGCGTCGGGCTCCCTGCTCAGTGGGGAGCCTGTTTCCTCCTCTCTCCTCTCTCTCTGCCTGCCTCTCTGCCTACTTGTAATCTGTCTCTCTCTGTGTCAAATAAATAAAGAAAATCTTTAAAAAAAAATTTTTTTTAACATTTTAACATGTTATTGTTTTAAAAACAATTTACAGTGTTCGACTTCACTTACATTCAAAAAAAGACAAATTAAAGTAAGATCATTTTTGCCCACCAAATTAGAAAAGCTGAATATTGGCATATAAATTGGCATGACTCTTCTGGAAAGCAATATGGCAATATCTAATTTTTTTTAAGGTCTTACCCTTTGACTGAACATTTTTATTCCTATCCTAAGAAAATAAGTATGGAGAATGACTTATGCAAAGATTTCCTCCAATGTTAGCAGCAGAGGAAAAAAATGTTTAATAAATAGGAATGGTTAAATCAGTACACATCCGTTTAAGAGAACTGTGCTACTATTAAAAGTTAGATTTTGAAATAGTTTTAACGAAGTAGTAAAGTCTTCATGATATAATGCTTGGTGGGGTAACAAACAGTATACATATGAATAAATATATTCATGTATTCACTGGAGGAGGAAGAATGCATACCAAAATGATAGTATTGCTTATATTTGGGCTGAGCTTATTTTACCCGTCTCCAAGTTTTTAAGAGTACCTACAACTTACACAATCAGGGGAAAATACAATATAAATATATAAAACATAAGCGCATACCTTTATTCTTAAGTTTATAATATTGCAAAACTCATGTAGTGTTTAAATAGTTGAAATACTAAAAACCTAGATAATAACATTTAGGCAATGAAGAGTAACCCAAGTTACTCTTACTATGTATCATTAAGATCATTCCTACCATACAATAAGCACTACCATACAGTACAATAAGCACTACCAGCTAGCTCATTTTTAAATCAAAATAATAAAAAAAAGAAAAGCTCAGACTATTATATTGGTACATAAATGGACAAAAGTTTAACCCCATCAAACAAGGTTAATAACGTAATTATGAGAAAAATTATAATAATACTTCTTAGGATAAATACTATCCCTGGAAGAAAGAACTGCTGAAACAAACATATAACATCTAAATTCATAAATATAACCAAACTTTTCCTTTAAATACACTGAGTCTGCTACTGGGAAAAACAATAGTTATTGATGAATAGGTAAATTATCATTTTCTCAGACATTACTCTGTATGTTTCAAATGCAGACGGAGCATACCCCTAAAGATTATTTCTACCACTACTGTCCACTTAAATCACAAGTTCACTATTACTCTTGGCACCCTTCAGTGGGTTACCAATGGCTTAAGCCCAAATTCCTTCGGTTGGTTATAAGACTCATGGGATGGTCCTTGCTTTCACTCCCCACTCCTTCCTTCTCACTTGCTTTCTACATCTGAACCCAGTAGTTAGCAAGAAAGTGTGATCCTTGAACCAGCAACATTTCCATCACCTATAGGCATGCTAGAACTCCAAATTCATAAGCCCCACTCCTACCAGGAAATTCATATGCACATTATAGCTTGAAAACTACTGCTCCAGCCTTCCTAAATTGCCTGCAGATCCCCAAATCTGCCCTGCTCTCTCTCTGCAAATGTAGCTGGCTACCTACCTTCTTTTACCTCATTCCCTCTGAGGTGTCCTATCCACCTTGTTTCCAACTCATCTTTCAAGTCTTAGCTTAGAAATCACTTCAAAAGAAAACTGTAAACTATCCCAGAATTAGAAAAATATTACTCAAGATTTCTTCTATTATTGTAGCTCTCATTTGCATTCTTCACCAACCAAAGCCATTTCTAGAATTACTTAAGGCCATCAAAGAAAGCCATTGCTTGACATACCCCAAAACATCACTAACACATGACAAAAATAAAAAAGATTCATAGCTTTTCCACCTGCGTTATGAATGCATTGGTATAACTGACTTCAAAGAGTACAGAATGTAAGAAAAAATATAAAGTACAATATATGGTACAGCATACAAAAAATATATGGTACAGTAGAACCAAATGTCAAAAAAAAAGACTTTTATTGTTGAAAAATTAAAGAAAAACAGCAATCAGTTCTGAAATTCACATCTTGAAATTAATTTGAATTTTCTCTTTCCTGTGCGCATTTCTCCCATTTTCTAGAGAGAGAGCAAATAATAAGGAATATGGCTTTAAAATTTAAAAAAAAGGCAATCCCAGATGAAAGAGAAATGTGTAAAGCCTGGATGAAGCCATATTTTATGTCAGACATATGAAAAAAGTATGGACTTAGAAACGGTTCTCCAGGGGCACCTGGGTGGCTCAGTCAGTTGAGCATCTGCCTGCATTGGGCTCAGGTTGTTGTCCCAGGGTACTGGGATCAAGCCCTGGAGTTGGGCTCCCGGCTCAGCAGGGAGTCTGCTTCTTCCTTGTGCCCCTCACCTGCTTATGCTCGCTCTCTCTCTCAAATAAATAAAACTTACAAAAAAAAAAAAAAGAAAGAAAAGAAATGGCTCTCCAATATTTTTAATAGGTTTGAGATAATCTCACAGTACATAATTAGTTGCTAACTTATCTTCAGTCATTTAATGATCATCTAGCATGTGCTAAAAACCATGTGACATTAAGAATTATGTGTGTGTCTCTCTCTATATATATATATATATACACATATATGTGGAGATGAGGTTAACTCCAGTTATTTAGCCAAGAAATTAATCTTTTAAAATATTTTATTTATTTTTGAGACAGAAAACAAGCATGAGTATGTGGGGGGGGGTAGGGGGGCAGAGGGAGAAGCAGATTGAGCAAAAAGCCTGATGCCAAACTCAATCCCAGGACCCCGGGATCATGACCTAAGCCGAAGGAAGATGCTTAACCGACTGAGCCACCCAAGTACCCTCATTTTTTTTTAAAAGATTTATTTATTTATTTGAGACAGAGACAGAAACACAGAGAACATGAACAGTGGGAGGGGCAGAGGTAGAGGAGAGAGAATCCTCAGCCAACTCCCGAATGAGTGAGAAGGCCTACCTGGCTGAGGACCCTGAGATCACGGCCTGAGCCAAAATCAAGGTTGGATGGTCAACTGATTGAGCCACCAGGCACCCCAAAAAAGTAATCTTATGCGCACGAAAAGACAGGTACAAAGTTGTTCACAGCAGCTTTATTCCTAAGAGCTAAAAACTGGAAATGGCCCAAATGTATCAAGAGAACAGAAAAACGTATGTACTCAAACAATGGAATATTACACTACAGTGAAAAAGACTGAGTTACTGTTAACTTTAAAAAATATGGATGAATCTTACAGACACAATGCTTAGCAAAGGAAACCAGGCTGATTCCATTTGTATGAGGTTCAGGAAAATAAAACTAATCTGTTGTGATAGAAAGCTGAAGAGTGGTTACTTTGGGAAAATACTAACTAGGAGAGAACGTGAAGAAGTGTTCTGTATCTTGATCTGGCTGGTGACTATATGTTTACACATGTAGAAATACATTACATTAAGCTGTTTATAATTTCTGCACTTTACTATATAGGATATTCTTGAAGTCCCATAAATTTTTTAGAAAATGGAAGAGAAAGTTCCTATTCCTCTATGCCAGTCAGGAAAACAGGAAGAAAGGAAAAAAGGAAGGAGAAGACGTTAAATCAAATAATTTTCAAATTCCTGCTTTATTTTTTTTTTAAAGATTTTATTTATTCATTTGACACAGAGAGAGAGATTACAAGAAGGCAGAGAGGCAGACAGAGAGAGAGGAGGAAGCAGGCTCCCTGCGGAGCAGAGAGCCCGATGTGGGCCTCGATCCCAGGACCCTGGGATCATGACCTGAGCCGAAGGCAGAGGCTTTAACCCACTGAGCCACCCAGGCGCCCTCAAATTCCTGCTTTAAAGTTCAGTTGTTTTATTCAACAAAAATTTGAGCACCTACTTTGTAACAGGTACTGTTTTGGATGCTGGGTATATAGGACTGAACAAAATGGGTAAAAATCCCTGCCCTCATGGATCTTATAGCAGGAGTGGAAAGACAATAAAGAGTATGTTGGATAGCCAAAAGAACAACATAAAGAAACAAAACATGGAAGAGGAATAGGAAGAGTATGTGTAGAAGGGCTGCTGTGATTCTAAACAAGGGGGCCAGTAAAGGCCTCACAGAAGGGGTAATATTTTAATTAAGACTTGAAGGGAGTAAGGGAAGGAGACATGTATGTGTGGAAGAACATGTTCCAGGTCTTCTGAAGCAGAAAGAAGGCCACTTGACCATAGGGAAGTGTGCAAAACAAAATAAAATAGAGAGGGTTCCATTGAGTTTAATTCAGAGTTCTACTCCAACTCCTTATTTAAAGATTAACTTAGGGGCACTTGGGTGTCTAAGTCCATTGAATATGTGACTCCTGATTTCGACTCAGATCAAGATCTCAGTCATGAGAATGAGTCCTGTGTCAGGCTCCACACCCAGCATGAAGCCTGCTTAAAATTCTCTCTCTCCCTCTGCCCCTCTCCCCCACCCCTTCGTGCTCTCCCTTTCTCTCTATTAAAAAAAAAAAATTAACTTAAATCGGGATGCCTGGCTGGTTCAGTCAGTAGAGCATTTGACTCTTGATCTCAGGGTTGTGAGTTCAAGCCTCACCCTGGGTGTATAGATTACTTAAAAATAAAAATCTTAAAAAAAAAAAAAAGATTAACTTAAGTCAAATATTTTCTACACAGAAACTTCTGTAACCACTAGCTCAGCCCACCCTTATCTAATCTTCTGAGAGTTCCTACAGCTGTACCACTAATGGCATCTTTACATACTACCTTGCAAATTAAATATATACTGTCTCCCACTCCCAAATAAACCAAGCCTCTTCAGGATAGTGACTAGCTTTTATGCCTTTTTGTAACTCTATTAGTTAGTTGGCTTATGGATAGCACTTAAGTGGTTACTAATAAGGCTGGCTAATAACTTCATCAGGCATAAGATTAGTTAACTGTGGATAAATTTTTAAAAAGAAAAAGAGGAAGGAAAGAAACCAAGATGAGGGAACTACGTGAGTAAAGGCACTGAGGCGTCTCCATGTGTCATGATCCAAAGTCTGGATTTTCTCTGAGCCATGTCCTTAAGACTCTGAGATCCACAACATCAGTTTTCTAAAAGCCACTCCAGGCTTCCCGCCCGCCCTCCCCCCGCCCCCAGCTGGGGTGAAAGGGCAGGACCAGGCACCTCGTATTCCTTTCAAATAATGGTTTTATAACACCAACGTGCATAACTTAAATAAAATCTTAACCAATTAGCCATATGATCTTGAGCAAGTCATTACTCTTGCATGTGTCAGTTCCCACACATGCTAAAATGAAGAGGTGGGTTAAATGATCTCTAACGTCTAAACAATCTCAAATTCTCTAGCTTTTTTTGAAAAAACTGAATAAACATTACAACCTAACTTTTTCAATTTATAAAATGAATAAAAGATCTACTAATAATTTTAATACACTGAATAAGCAGTCATATTCAGAAAGCAGTGTAGTATTTGGAAAAGCATAGAACCAGGGGTACAACAGACCTGAATCTAGTTATAGCCTGTTGCTTACTAGATAATGACCCTGAGCAAGTTAGTAAATCTTCAGCCAATAAACAGACAATATAAAGTCACAACCATGTTGGCAACAATCATGTCCCATACAAAAAGCAGCCCAAGTAAAAATATCTGCCAATCACTGATAGCCAAGATCTGAAATATCCAAATTAGTTTATAACTCTCTTAGCAATTTTAGTTATAGGAATTAGTGGTTGCCTCAAAATCTGCAAGTTTAATGGAGAAACCCTTAACTCCTATAGTATTAGGAGTCTTATTTCTTAAATATGAGGATAAGAACTATAGATCTAATATCAGTCTGTGGTCATAGGTGTAAGAGCAAAGTATCTTATTCTATTAATAAAAGAAAGCCCAACATTTTAGAAAACTAGGACAAGACTGAGATTTGGGCTTAACTCGGACATTATGAAGATATCAATCTTTTTTTTTTAAAGATTTTTTAATTTTATTTATTTATTTCACAGAGGGAAAGAGATCACAAGGAGGCAGAGAGGCAGGCAGCGAGAGAGGGGGAAGCAGGCTCCCTGCTGAGCAGAGAGCCCAATGCGGGCCTCAATCCCAGGACCCTGAGATCATGACCTGAGCCGAAAGCAGAGGCTTTAACCCACTGAGCCACCCAGGCGCCCTGAAGATATCAATCTTGGCCTTGAGGGTTAAAACCTGTAACGAGAGCCAACTTTATAAAATAAGCAATGAGGTTCAAAAAGTCATAAGACAAATATAAACCTGGTTTTGAATCCAGGAGGACCCAGCGACAGACATAAATAACTACAGCACACTAGCAAACATAAGACAATGAATGAACAAGACAGAGAGTGAATAACCCAGTGGGGTAAGGAAGAGGGAGGACCAGAGGATATCAAAGACTTAAAAAGCAGATAGTGCTTAAGTCGTGTCTTGAAAAATCAGTAGACTTTGTCAGCAAGACAGGAGAAAGAAAGGCATTCTAAGCAGTGGGGAGAATATATGAGAAGGCTCTGAGTCAGGAAACAGTATGACTCTTTTAGTGAATTAACTGGATTAGTACAGTTGGAGCTTCAGATTTACGGTGGGGAAATGCAGATGAGCCAGATGATGAAGGGCCTTGTAATGATAAAGAGTTAGAACTAAATATGTACTGTAGGTAAACGAGAAGTATGGATTTTAAGAAAGAAGCTTTGAATAGATTTGCGTTTTAGAAAAGTCACCTTGGCAGGAGAGTAAAGGATGAATTAAAAGGGGTCAACCACTACAAACCTCATTCTACAATCCAAGGTTAAATAAGGACATTACATCATCACATAGATACTCAACCAGAAATCAGAAATAAAAATAATAATGCTTTAACAAATAAAGCTAAATTACCAAAAGAAAATCATTTACCTTCATGAATATATATTCTGGAATTAAATATTTCCAATGTATCTTAAAAAGAGGTTTCTAAAGTTAGGTATCATAAATGAAAATTACATGGAACTAGTTGTATTCTGAGAACCAGCTACTCTTCGGACATCTATCCCTTTTTGTAGACATAAGACTGCTGACATGCAGTATCAAAATGAATGCAATAGAATCCTTGGAATTGGAGCTTATGCTGATTATTGACAGGGACTTCTCTTTAATTTTCTATATATGGAAACTGAGGCCTTAAGAGTCTAAGAAATTACCCAAGATCATAGGTTAGTAGGACAGTGAAGACTGGAATCCATGTCTTATGATTTCCTTTCTAGAAACTGCTTTAGTACGTCATGTTTCTAATTCTAGAATTTTGAATGGCAATCCAAAACACATTCTGATAGTACCATTTTCATTATAATAATGATGAAATATAAATAATAATAAATTATAGTAACAATGAACCATAAAATTATTTTTATGTTTCATACGCCTCAAAAGAAAAACAAATCTAGTAGATGTATCCATACATTTGACAAAAAGAAATCTCTTCCTGAAGTCTGTGCACCCATGAGAACACCTCCACCCCCAACACAGTGACACATGGTATTATTGTCTAAGGAGTTGAAAAACTTCCCTTCTCAAACTTGGAAATAATTAAATTTTTAACAAGAAAGGCCTTGAATTAATTTATCTTTACATACTTAAATATCCAACATCTTTAACATGTTTTAACATCTTACTTAGGTCTCAGTATTCTTATTCTGTTGTGTTCCCCACCCCCTATAATATTAGATTCTTGAAATATATTTTTTCCTTTACTAGTACACACAGTGAAGTAGCAAGCAAATTTGCATAGTGACGAAAATGTTTTAATTTTGACTTCTCTAATTTGCACTTATGTCTATTCACTGAAATAGATTCAAATAATATTAAAGCCTAAAATTAGTAGCTCTCTTCCATGCCTCTATAACCCTCTCTTAAAGAATCCCCCAAATACTTATAAGTTCGAAGTGTTTGTATCCTTACAGACTTTTTAATGCCTATGTAACAAAAGGTGCTAATCCTCAAAGAGTCAACATATAATTAACACCCAAACTGTGCTGATCATAATTCAGTCTTTAATAATTCAGAAGGTAGATCATTACCTTATATGGTTTCTGGTTATCACAATAGACATCAATTATATTATTATTCAAGGGTTATTTTAAAAAAGTGAGCTGAACCCAAGTACCCTGTTTCTTCATTATCAGCATGTCAATTATTTTATATATTCATTTTATCTGCTTTCTCTCAAAATAGGTTACATGTGAGCTGGAATCACTGTACCTCCAGTGCTGTGACACCTACCAGATAATCAAATATTTGTTGACTGATCAGTACGTTTACTTAGAAATCATGAAAGCTGCTTTTTTAAAAAGTTACTGAAATTTGCTTAATTTATCATTTGTCTTTCAAAAATAATGAGGAAAACAAAGGTCTGTTTTGGGTTTTTTGGCTGTAGTTCCAACCAAATATCTGCTCACTTAATCAATTTTGATAGCTATAAAAGTCAATCTGGCAAAGACGAAAACAAAACAAAAACCTTAAGCTCCTCAATGGGTTAAATATTGCTATGTGGGATCCCTTGTTTTTTTTTTTTTAAATGATTGCAATACTCAAGGATTATCCAGTACATTATCCCTAATCTTTCCGGTTCTAAGATCAAAAGAAATCTCAATCTTAAAAAACGGTTACTAAGAAAAAGACTAAAGCAGGCACAATTTTTTGCTTTGGCATAGTCAAATTTGTCTGTTTACCCAAAATGACAGAATTACTGTTAAGATGGGCTCCACTGCCTGCCACATCAGACTTCATTTCCAGGCCTCTGTGATGAAGTAGCTATCTAACCTGAAGAATTGTCAAGCAAAGGCAGACTTCCCGAGCCATACATTTTTTTAAAAAAAAACCATATACACATATACACAGGTCATTTTATTTTAATTTCACCAAAGTCTGGGCTAGTTACCAAGAACTCTGCATTAGAGTCAAGACTAACAACCTTAACAATAAAACTGTTTTGCAGGATTTTCTAAAAGAGCCGTTAGCCATCCTTACAGGTCTCAAATGAGGCTTCTGCAGAGCTCTAGCTTTGGGACTTCATATTCCGATACATTATTTGGAGACTGAACTTCAAGTTATCCCGCTCCACGAACGTTTTTCAAAGGACAGAGAGAAGCCAGAACACACCTCCCATCACTATTTGACTCTGCCTACCACTCAGGCAAGACTTCAGGACAGATCTAATAATGCAGGATCCGCAAAGCAGACTATCTAAGAAAGGGAAGCCAAAACCACACAGCCTTCCCTATCTTCAGCGAAGGAGGGCACGCTCAACCTTAGGACACTCGCCTCCTGAAGAACCTAGAGTCTATACCCACCTAAGGTGCGGCCACCCTCTCGCTCCCAGAGCAGCGAGAGCAGCAACGCCCCCACAGGGATCCCGGGGCAGGGAAAAGAAAACTGCAGAACTAACCCACGATCTCTCCAACTAAGAAACAACGCAGATCAGTCCTCCCACTGAGCACCGAATAAATCTCACGTAGAAAGAGACCTGTTCCAGGATGCTGACCAGCCACAGACTGTCCACTGGGCTGGCTCCGGATGCCCCGAGAGCCCACCTCCTGCCCCGAGCCGACCCAGTAGTGCCTGCTGAGCCGCGCCCTCCATTCGAGATCTCCCGGAGACCCGCTAACTCGCCCTGCCGCCCCCTTAAAGAATGGAGACCATGTCAAGTTACCGCCCCCCTCTGGGCAAAGCAGAAACCCCAGTAAAGACGCCGGTCTCCGCCGAACACCCTGCCGCCCCAGCAGCCCACCAAGGCGGCCCGGCCCCTACAGGACGCAGACACATCGCCCTCTCCCCCGGAGACCCGGATAAACAGAGCCCCCTCCCCGGAACCCTAATACGTTGCTTTGCCACCCAGGGACGCGAAACACTCCGGCTCGATGGACCCCCAAGACCGCAATGATCTGCCCCTTCAGAGACTTAGGACCTGCTAAACTGAATTCTCTGCCTCCAAAGAGCCTGCGACCGCGGTAAGAGGACCCCTTGTCCTGAAACCCCGCTACGCCACCTCGAGGAACCCCAGAACCCTGACAAATCTCCCTTGAGCCCGAAGTGGGACCCTGGGCGCCACCACCCACCCCCACGCCAAGCTGGAAGAGCCTCAAGACACCCCCCCCG
>LNAC01000018.1:1629414-1642069 GCA_002007465.1 Ailurus styani
AAAAAAAAAAAAAACAAGAATCGGATGCTTAACTGACTGAGTCACCCAGGTGCCCCTTAAGTGGTTATTTTAAAAGATGTCTCAGGAAGAGCAAAGCAGGAAGGCAGGAATCTGCCAAGGAAACTTGGGGGAGGAATGCTAAGCTCAGGTTATCTAAATATCCAGACTCTTGGTGTGAGCAGAATTGTCATACTGTAAAATGTCTAGGCAGCAATTCAAAATAGCTGTTTTTCCATCACAAAGGTCCAGAATTGAATTTGGTGATTGGGTATCTCTGCAAAAATGAACCATGTTAACAATGATTCCTTCTCCCCAGTGTGTTCTAAAGATTGTTTCCATGGCAATCTACATTGTTTTGTCTAAATTATTCTTCATGCCATTTATTTTCCCTCCATCTAGATATTTGCGAAGCACCTATCACTTGAGTATCTCTTCTCTGAACAAGTCTCCAGGAGGGGAAAGAGAATATTTCTTGAAAGAAATGAGAGGCTGACACTTGTCAGAAAGAGCCCAATTTGTGAGATGATATGGGGCCTGAGGTTCTCTGTAGAGGGACTCCCTGTTGGGATCCACAAGCCCTGGTCCACATCCTCCATCACCTCTGAGACGTCTTCTTAGGAGTCCAGTCCTTTCTAGGTTTTAGACAGAATGATAAGCTGGAGCAGGCGAGGTGGGCTGGATTGGGAGGAGACCGCCCTTCGGAAACAGATGTCCCCGCTGTGTAGCTAAGACAACACTACTTGTACACCAAATGATTCCATTTTCTCCTGGCACCCAGCAGGACTTCCTTTTCTAGGTGCAACCCAGAGTTAGTTCTAGCCACTCTAAGGGCAAAAGCAATGAACACCATCTCTTGGCTAGGTCCTAAATTCTCCTGAGATAACCTTTGCTATCTCCACCTCCTTCCATTTACCTGCTGGCTGGATCAAGAGGAACCAGTTAAGGATTCCAATGGCTGAGAAGATGGAGGGGCACCAGATAGGAGGGGTGGTCCTGAGTCACCATGCAGTAGACTGTCAATATTTGAATTGATGCAAGTGAGAAATAAACCCATTATGTGTTAAGCGACCGAGATGTGGGGTTGTTTGTCATAGCAGTTGGCACACCTTGGCATTGACTGATGAGATAGGGCAAGTTTCTGGGCAGGCCCAGCAGCAGATGGAAGCAGGAGGTCTATGCAGGGGATAAAGTGAAGTGACCAGAAGTAAGACGGACAGGAAAAGGGTCTGATTCCAGATCAAGGTCTTCAAGGTGATATTAGCAGCCATAGCCCGATATTTGGTGAGCACAACAGGAGGAGGTCTTGGGATCCAAAGACTAGGGCTCCCCCTGGACTTCAGCCTCTGGGGCACAGTCAGCAAGGGAGGGCAAGATGGGACCATCGTTCTGAAGGAATGAAGTGGAGCATTTTGAAAGGAATTGGGCAGGGCAGGGGTTCGAGCAAGGATAAGACTTAGACCGGATTAGGACCACAGCACGAGGTGGAGGCTTGGACGAGGAGAACAAGGCGAGAAGCTCTGCCCTTGCCCAGGAACAGTAGCTCCAACAAGGGTGACTCAGTGGCAGTCTTCCGGGGTAATACTATTTGGGGAGGGATGGGTTAGAGCTGTACTAAGTGAAGGACACAGAGTGGTCTTGGCAACAAGTCAGAGGACAGCAGAGCAAGGAGAAAAGGCAATCAGCACCATGGGAGATCAGGAAACCAGAGCTCAGGAAATGAGAAAAGAGACCATCCGTGGGGTCAGGCAGAGAGAGACGGTAGGAAGAAGGAGTTAGAAGAGTAACCTGAGAAAAAGCAGCAAGAAAGAGCTTAATGATCAGTCAGTTGCCCGCTAATACCAGGCCAGGTAGACTTTAAGGATGACAACAAGTGGGAGATGAGAAGGGGTGGTCATGAGCCAGCAGGTTAGGCAGGACCTGACCCCAATCAACAATCAACAAGGGAAGAGAAACCCATCACCCAAGGAAACATGCTCGTTCCTCCCTGGCAGCGCTGTGAATGAATGGTGTCGGCATGTTGGTAAAACCTGGCTTTCCCTGAACATCACTGTAACCTACATGCTCTCACGTAGAGAATCAGCACTCATCTCATTCAGCCGGTAAGAGGTGGAATTACCACTCTAGCTGCAGGCACTGGACAATCGCCTGTAACTTAGACACCATAAAAGAGTTTTTATAGGCAATGAGCTATGAGATTGTTAACATTTACATTCCGCCCCATGCTTAGGAGTTTGGCTTGTCGTATGTGAAGGGTAAGAGTTCTACAGGTTGATCATTATGGGGCATACTGTATTTTATTAGGAGAAATGGTTGGCAGCTCTTAGGATAATTAAGCTCTCATCCAGATACCAAGGGAGTTCAAAAGGACCAGGGACTGTACGGGCACATTGAATTGGGCAAATGGTTAGTTCAGCCCAGGATTCTGACTCTGGTGAAGAATGGTAGATATTTCCCCATAAGACTCACTATGGGCCGGGAGGTCATTGGCCACAGGAATGATCTCTACAACAACCTAGAGAGACATAATAACCTTCTGTTTTATATGCTGAAATAAAATTTCTAATTAAAAAAAACTCTCCAAGAAAGAACACACTGGCTTCTAGGCTACAGATAATCTCATTTACACTATAGTGTATATGATTGACAGCAGGTACTTCCCAGGGCAGATTTTAATTGTGGAGAGGCAGAGAGCTGGGGCTCAGAACTGGGGGTAAGGTGGCACCATGAGGAGGGAGAAGCTCACAGGAAGGTGGGTAGTAAGGGATGCCAACGATTCTCCTTTACAATGTGACCTCAACTTACTTCTCTAGTGTCCTTCCCTGCTCGTCTGGCCATCTTTCACACCTGTCCCCCAAACCTGACCAGATGCCTACTTTTTTCAAGACACATCATGTCTTGCTATGTCTCTGTGCTCCTATGTGTATCCTCCATGCTTGGAACTGTTCCCATCCCTCAATCTCTGCGTGGACAGCTCTTGCATCTGTCCCACCAAAGCCAGGTTCCATGCTTTCTCCCCCGTGAAGCCTTCCAGTCTCCCACGCAGTGCCTGTTGCTGCTTCCTCTGTGTTCCATTAGCACTTTGTTCAGGGTCTATTTCAGTACGGGTCTTAGAGAGCTTCTGCTTTGGGCTGTGAAGCCCTCAGTGGCAAGGACCATCATGGACTTGTCTCTAGATTCTGTGTTGAACATGGGGACAGGCATTGTCACTTCCAATAGATGGCTGATTGGATCAATACAAAATATTCTATTTTGCAACTTCCCCCAATGTCCAATTTTTTTCTCAGGCTCCACCCTGTCTCCTTGGCTCTCTCTTGGTCTCTCAGAACTTATTTTTCTCTCATTGGTAAATTGGAAATAAATACACTTAGGTGTTGTGAGAAAGGATAAAAGAGAAAAGTAAATTCCCAAATAGGAACAATCAAAGCATCAAAGCCACCTAAAAGAAGTATTTATATGGCCTTGACTTTGGAAGGGATTTAAAATCAAATGTTGATTCATTAAAACACAACAAAACAATCATTTACTAAGTACTGATTATGCTTCAGATGCTGGGCTGGAGCCTAGCCTTTTACCTTAACTTTAATGGGATTTATATACATTTTCCATTCCAATTTTCTGAGAATAGATGAGACCAAGTGTTTCATCCACTAGAAGATACTGTTCTCCTAGGCTGGTCACACACCACTAAGATGAGGATCCATGTTTGAATCAGTCTATTCACTAAATGACCAGCTAATTCAGAAAGATAAAACCCTGAGCCAAAAGCAGTATGGTAAAGTGGATGGACTGCAAATCTCAAGGAATTGATTCAATAAGATCTGCCCTTACAGGATACATACCAATTCTTGGTCTCTTCACCTTTCAAATGAAGAATGGCAGACTGTATTTTCTAGAGATGGTCACAATATTATCGCCCCTTAAGAAAAAAAGACTGTATTTATTTATCTAAGAAAGAGAGAGCATTCATGATCAAGAGAGAGCAGGAGGAGGGGCAGAGGGAGAGAGGGAATCTCAAGCAGACTCCCCGCCGAGCATGGAGCCTGTCTTGGGGCTCAATCTCATGACCCTGAGATCATGACCTGAGCTCATGACCTGAGCTGAAATCAAGAGTCAGGTGCTTAACCAACTGAGCCACGCAGGCGCCCCTATTATCGTCCTTTCTAACCCATCTTGTCCTCTTTCTTGATAGTGGTTGAAACTTGGGGACTACCTCACCAGTAGAGCACAGCAGAAGCAACACTTTGTGACTTCTGAATCTAGATTATCTTAGACACCGTGTGATTCTGTCTTGTTCTTGGGACACCAGCTCTTTGAACTCAGCTGCCATTGTGTGAGGAAGCTTAAACTAGCCCATGTGACAAAAACCACAGAGAAAGGACACATGTAGGTGCTCAGTCAATAGACAGACATGAGTGAAGACACCTCCAGCTGAGTCTAACCCTTGACCATTGAGCTACCCCCAGCTTATAAGTCTTCCCAGCTGAGGTCCAAGACATCATGCAGCAGAGAAAAGCACTTTGAAATCTTCACCCAAAGAATTCATGAATGTAATACAATGGTTGTCTTATGTTATCGAGTTTTGGGGTGGTTTGTTCTGTAGTGACAGTCACCAGAATAGAAGGTAATATCTGTCCCAACTACCTCACAAAGTTGTGAAGATCAAATTAGGTTAGCACGCAAGATCATTCTCCACACATTTTTAAGTAGCCTGTGGATAAAATTCAGTAAGCTTATGTGAAGTGGCCGTGCCTGGCATTGGCTACCCCAGCCCCACCCTGACTCTTGCAGGTTCTGTGGCACCACCAGGGCATGGTAATACCTTTAGGAACCCAGTTCGAAAACCACTGTTCTCATCCAACCCATCCTTCTTACAGATGAAAAAAAAAACACAGGCCCAGAGTGACTTGTCCGAAATCACACAGCTAGCTCTGTGCTTGCTCCAATTTGTCACACTGCCTCCAAAAAGAGAACTCTTTAAGGTAGGACCATCCTTGTCTGAGAGCCAGAAAGGTGCAAGCAGAGACAAGCGAGATCATTGTGTGATATTTCTTTTCAAGTCTCAAGCAGACACTTGGAGCAGTTGCCCAAGCATGCCAGAGACAAGCCTATTTCATTTCCCTCGTCCTCTCCCCTGCTCCTCTCCCACTCAGTCCTAGGAGCATAGATCATTCCATTGGGTGAAACAGAAAGACCGAGCTGCATGCTCCACATCCCGTTCTGCAGGCTGCCAGCTCGGTGATGAATGGAGAGCTGAGCTAATGCAGAGGTCCGCCTAGTTGGGGTGAAGCTCTGTTTGATCACCCATCGTTGGCATTCACGGAGAGCTCCTAATTGTCACTTGCTGATGTGATGCCGATGCCGCACTGTAGTCCACTGGCAGCGGTGGGGGGGGGGGGGCAGGGAGGGGCCTCTCTCAGTTATTAACCTTTACGTTGCCCCTC
Organism: Ailurus styani; assembly: GCA_002007465.1. Classification (NCBI taxonomy): domain Eukaryota; kingdom Metazoa; phylum Chordata; class Mammalia; order Carnivora; family Ailuridae; genus Ailurus; species Ailurus styani. The sequence goes on from LNAC01000018.1 coordinate 1,634,856, forward strand.
AAGCAGGGAGGGCAAAGGCAGCCCGGGATTCTGATCAAGTTACATTTAATGCACTGCCTCTCTTACTCAGCTAGTACCTCAACTATTTCAATGGAAGGGGAAAAAATTAATAAACCCTCAAACCAAACCAAGCAGGAAGGATAAAGGTGAAAACTATTGACCTGAATACAGTAATGTCTTTCCATCTGATGTGATCCGTTCCTCTACCTGGAAAGGCCCTGTGGGTATTGATGAAGAACCCTTGACATTCTGAAAGCCACAGATTCATAAATCACTGAGTTTGAAAGAGGCTTTGGTGCTTGTCCCCTGAAATAAGGGTGTCGTTCATTTAGGATTTATGGCTCTGGGGAAGACGATTTATCTAAATGGCTATAGAGAACATTAATGGGAGACTTTAGTCTTTCTGATCCACAGAGCTGGGAGCTTTCCGTGGGGACCCAGGAGTATCAGGTTTAAATGAACCTTCAAAAAAAAATCTATGGGTGCGGTAATCACTGAACAATCATTTGGTTAGAATATTAGTGTCTGCATACTCGAGGATGAGATAATGAATTATCTCTAAAGGCCAAGCAAGATGTTTATTACAAGGTTTCATGGCAGAGTGTGGGGATTTGAAGTTTTAAAAAGATTAAAAATGAGCATTTTTATTACTATGAAAGTGCATGTGCACTGAATAAAACCTGGTAAATATAGAAAAGTCTGAAGGAAAAATTATATCACCCCTATCCCCACACTGTAGTGATAATCACAGTAGATACGCCGAGTGTCTTTTCTTTCAGTGTTTTCTCTTGTGTGAGTATTTGTACACAACACACGCACACACATGCACACATGTGCACACACGCATGCACACACACACGTATGCACACATACTTGATTTTCTGTCACCTGAATAGATATAATTTAAAATTAAGAACTTCCATACTATTGACTTTCATTTTGCTTCCTTACTTGACATTACGTGATATCATTCCTCAAAAGTACGTTTTGTAGAAGCAGCATAATAGTCCTATGTCTATACTATAATGCATTCAACGAGTCCCCTATTATTGGACATCTGGTTATTTCCGGCTTTCACACTGTTTCTGAAATTTTCTCTAGAAGTGAGATTCCTGGGTGAAAAGATATGTACTTTTTGCCAAGGTCCTGGACACAAGCTGCCTCTCTCGTGTTTGGTCACTGCACGTTCTCGTTTCTTCTGCAGTGGGCCATGTGTGAGCTCCAGGGCCTCGGCCTGGTTTTTTAATCCCTCCTCCAAGGATGGCTTACTTCGTGCATCATCCACCCCGACTAGTCCCCAGCTCCCTAATTCCTAATTTGGTTGTTTGTCCTTGTGTTTACTTACTCCTACACCTTTCCTGCAAATCTGTTTACTCAGTGTTCCCTGTGCGTACATTGCCTTTGCCACCTGCAAGCCCGTTCCCCTCGTCTCCCCCTCCACGCACCCCACCCACCCTCGGGGTCTAGCTGAACTCTCCTCCCCCACCGAGCCTTCCTGGACCACTCTATCCCCAGGCTTCTCTTCTGAAATGCCCCATAATTTATTGTCTTCACACCACTCCTCCCACAATTAATCACCACTTACCAGCTCTATGACCTTCAGTAATCCCAGAAGCTTGTCGTGAGAATTTAATGAGATCAAGCCTATAAAATAAATACCTATCACAGAGTGGGGCACACATTGCAGCTGAGCAATAAATGGAAGCTGTTATTATTATGACCAGTTTGCTTGGTGACATTTCTTCTGTTTCATGTTGCATACACACTCCTCCAGGGCTATTTAACCGTGTGTGACCTGGATTCCAAATTTCCCGAGGGCAGCTACTTGCAGGCATCTAGAACAGGGTCCTTTCACTAGTTCCTGAGAGGGGAACTTTGGTGCTTGTGACCAAGTCGTAGGGTCCTGCAAGTCTCTCTCCCTTGGTTTCCCCACCTAGCTAAGCTTTTTAGATGGCATTGGAACCCCAAACTCTGAATGTTTCTGCCTCTCCAATGACCACCTAGGCAGCTGATCACACAGCAAAACTCAACAGGAGGCAGAGGCTCAGTCAAGGCCATGTTTATATTTATAATTTGATTGATGGGTAGAAAAGTGACCATGTAGGGACATCAGAGTTTCTGAGTTGGAAGAGGGCATAGAGGTCCCTTGTCCCATGTACCCATTTCCTGGATACAAGATTCCCTAGTGCTGTGTCTGAATTGGTGGACAGGAGACTGGGCTCTGGCTCTTCTCTGTCTGATGCTTTGTGCCCTGGACGAGTCACTACTCTTTTTGGTTGGTTTTTAACTTCCTCATCTCGAAAATGAGAGGGTTGGACTAGATAGTATCTGAAGTGCCTTCCAATTAAATTTTATGATCCTATGAAGCAGAGAGGTTAAGAAACTTTCCTTAAAACTAGACTATAATAGACTAGAACAGAGACTAGACTAGAGCAAAGACTAAAATAAAAATACGACTTTCATCCCAGAACTTTGTCAATCCGCCAGTCTATCTTGCCAACCAGAGGCATTCATCTAGCACCATATTGTTAGGCAGCTGGAAGGATCACAAACAAAGGTATAAGTCAGGGGTTCAGTTCGCCCAGAGCTCACAGTCCAGCTGGTAACACAGAAGCAAAGGGAAAATTACAAACCTGCTGGCTTGTCCCCCAAAATCTATTCCCTGGGTTCACTCACACCATTAATAGAACTCCCAATTTTAACTGGATATCTAGTGACAGAGTAAAGTTCAATGTCTTGAGCTTTGTTGCAGTTAAGTGTGGCCATGTGATTGAGTTCTAGACAGTGGGACGTGATCAGAATTGTTCTGCGCAATCCCTAGGTCATTGCTCTCCTTTAACTCATCTTCCCTTTTCCCACAGGTTGGAATAGAGGCCTGGTGATGAGCCATCTTGGGCCCACTTGAAAGCAGACAGTATTCTAGAGATGAGTGCAAAGATAGCAGGAGCCTGGGCCACCACAGGACCGATTATTCTTGCACTGTCAAGAAAGGCAGTTGTATATTTCTGAGTGTTGAATGAGGCAAAAATCTTATTCTGGGTCACTGTTACAGTTTCAAAACGTACATCTTAACTAATATATGCAACAGTTGAGGGTCAGAGGTATTCATGGAATACAGGTAAGTGGGCCATTCCTGGAAACTATTGGTCAAGGTCCTCAGAGAAGTGATAGAATGTGAGCTGAGTTAAAGGAATGATGGGCAGAAACAGAGAAGAGCACATCTAAATGAAGTCTGTGATGTTAAGCCACATCACAATAATAGGATTAAGGTGGTAATTGAGAAAGGGACTAAAGGGAGGGTTTGTGTAAGACAATGGTTTCCAAACCAACTGGTCATCATCATCACCTGGAGGCTTAGAAACAGATTCCTGGATCCCAGCACCAAATATGATTACAGTAAACTAGGGATGGGATCCCAGAATCTGTCTTTTAAAGCATCCAGGTTATTCTATTAGTGGAAAGCACTGTGCCTGCACCAAGAAGCAGCCAGAATGAGACCAGAACATGGAGGATCTTAAACACCATGTTAAGAGTCCATTCTTCCTCCAGACTGCTCTGGGCATCCCCTAAACTTCTTAGACTGGACTTTTAAAACTAATTGTCAGGGAAGAGAAAGCCCACACTGTATCCTAGAAATAAGTCAGACCTGGGCTCTCATTCTGGCTTTAGCCCTTGCCAAGTGCATAACCCGAAGCATGAGTCTCAATTTCTTTATCAGGAAAAATAGAGACAGTGAGCGTTGCTGTGGAGATGAACTGGGAAAGTGTATGCACAAATACCTAGCTCAGCGTAAACACCCAATAATGTCACTGAAATGTTAGTTGCCCCTCCAGGCACCACGCTCTTGCTCGGCCTGCTGTGCATGAGGCAGAGTGTCGGGATGATTCTGGGGGAATGAAGTGGGGATGGTTGTCTAGAGACCAGGATTGCAGTCCTGCCTCTGGCCACCAATCCCCTTGGACCTTGGGACCTTGGGATGTTGGCGCTCTGCCAGAAGTGGCCTATGCCATCATGAGTCACTGACCCCCGGATCAATAATTCAACCTTGTTATTATTTAGCACTCTGTGGTCACTGCTGGAGACCCACCAAGGTCAGGCCTGGTCTCTGTGACACCAAAGGGCTCTCGTGGGCATCCCTGCAAGCTCAGCTTTCGGCCTTGATTTCCATTAGTTCAGGATGGCGGAGAAAGGGCACGTTCTGGAAGCTCCCAGGGTTCTGCATTGTGACTCGGTGAAAATAAAAGGGCTTAATTATTTTGGGCTAAGGCGCGCAGGCATTTGACATTTTGAAAAATGGTTTTGTGACATTTCTTTGATAGGTCTGGACCAAAGGCAGCTGCTTACTCTTTAGGGAGGTGACAGAAAAGGAGAAGGGGAGTGAGCAAGCGAGGGATCTCAGTATTTTAACAATACTCCCTTATATTTACAGTGGGCTTTATATTTTGTAAGGCAGCTTTTCATTCATTACCAAATTATCTGGTTTGTACAGTTACTCAACAAGGGAGAGTAGGGGGTGAGGAAATACTGCCATTCACTAACCGGATGAGCCTTGGTAAATTAACGTCTCTGGCCTCAGTTTTCTCTCCTTTGAAATGGGGATGTTGCCTGCTGTGCAGGCTAGTGGTGACAAAGAAATGAAATGCAAACTGTAAAGGTTCCCTGCATAGCTGCTGGCATAGACTTCCATAGTCTCCCATTATAGAGACGAGAAAACTGAGGAGAGAGAAATAAAGGGATAGAGAGGAACCAGTGTCTGGCTCATGCCTGGTCTAGGGATTTTTCTTACTACAACATGTGGACTCTCAGAAAAGGCCATTTCATGAAATAAAACAAAAACTGGTTTTTCTTATTTCCCCCTAAGTTCCATCCTGATAGAAGAGTCTGAAACAGCGTTGTGGGTCTCCTAATATGAAGCATGAGAGGTGGATGGAAGGAGAGCAGCTTACCATGAAGGCAACAGCCAGGCAGAGGAGTGAGGGGAGAAGGAAGCTCATGGAGAGTGTGGCTTTGAGTAGGACGTGTTCTCTGCCAAGCTTCCAGTGGAACCAGCTGGCAGAGGGCACGGATGAACAGCATCCAAGGCTAGAGGAAGTGCCCACACGAAGTTGGGAGCACCTGCCGCAGCAAGGCATCACCAAATCATGGCTGGAAATGATCGAGACAGATTGAATGAAATGAACGAGATGAAATCCAGAAGAACGGAAGCCAGGGTCAGACGTGGAGTTTAAAAACCCAGTAGCACAAAATACCAAATGAGGAAACCTAACTCAAAAGCAGAAGATGCCGAAATGACAGCCAATTAGGAGTCAGTCTGCTGTAGTAGAAAGAGTAGCGGATCAGAGGGTAGGGGTCCCCCCACTCTGCCCCGACTCTACAGAAGCTGGGAGTCCCTTGACCTCTCTGGGCCTCAGTTTCCTGTAAAATTAGTGGTTTGGACTACTTGATAATCCTCGTGGTTTACTGTAACCTTCACATACCACTCTATCTCGTATTTTGCATGTCAAGACGATTTGGTAGTTTTAGTTGGCCGTGAACTCAGTAAGAGGTAATAGTACGCAAAAGCCTGGTTAACGTGAACTTGGGGTGTCCGAGCAGGTGTGTCGTGGTCATTTGAGACAAGACAGGAGCCCAGCCAAACTCAATTGCTGGGCAGACCTCTTCGTAGCAGACAGCTTTGGAGAAAAGCACATTTTGAGAAGTCTATCGGAAAACTAGAGTCTGTTCAGAGAAAGTTTGTCAGGATTGTGAGAAGCCATATTTGAATCTGGAAAAGTTGAGAAACTGGAACTATTTACTCCGAAGAAGAAAATCCTGGAAAGGAACATCAGAGCTATAATCCCAATATCTAACAGGCTGCAGCTCCAAAGACGCATCAGATTATCTCGAGCTCGCTAACTCCTGCAGTCCAGACCAAGTGGGCCAACTTGAGCTCTCCCGCTGAGTCTGCCACAGTGGGGATGGGAGTGCCATGGCACAGAGAGAGGATGGGCTGCTGCCGGAGGTGTGGGCGCGGGCCCAGGGACCAGCTTCAGGGAGGCGAGCCAAGGCTTCGAACTGGGAGCTCTGAAGATTCAAATCAGAGAAACAGCAGAGGACTGGAGATGAGCCACTGCCTGATGAGAGCAGCAGGGGGAAAGGAGGTCAGGAGGAGAGAGGGCCTGGCCGCCTCTGCACCTGCAGGATCAATTACAGGGCCACAGCAGGCAATTAGCAAGAGGGTAAGAGACAAAGCAGCACAGCCAGTGGGCTGCCCTCCACACCCTGAATGGAAGACAACTGACCAGGCTCTGCAGAGCTCCATGGTTTCTGGTCCCTGTTGGTCTGGTCTTACAGATTGTCGGACCCCAGAGAGCAGGGTCTTACTTAGATCTTTCTGCTTCCCTGTCGGCTCGCTCCTGGCATCACTACAGACGCACCGCCAGTGCTCAGTAAACATCTTGTTGAGTGCCTGTGTGAATGGATGGAGGAACAGCTGGAACTCAATAAACAGTTATTGACTTAACTAATTAATTAATTAATGGAAAATTGACCTGGCCTTCCGTTCTACTCTCAGGAGGGTGATAGANACTCAATAAACAGTTATTGACTTAACTAATTAATTAATTAATTAATGGAAAATTGACCTGGCCTTCCGTTCTACTCTCAGGAGGGTGATAGAATGACAAGCTCATAGTGGAGACCAACAGGAAAGTGCTGAAAATGAAGAAAGCAAGGAACGTGTTGGAGGAAGGTAGAGAGAGGTGGGGAATAAAACAAAATGCAAGTAAAGCTTGGTGAGAGAGAGCATCAGTCCTGGTGGCCAGGAATGGCCCTCCCTCCATCCATCCATCCATCCGTCCGTCCATCTGTCCATCCGTCTGTCCATCTGTCCATCCATCCATCCATCCATCCATCCATCCATCTGTCCATTCGTCTGTCCATCCGTCCATCCACCCATTCCATCCATCCATTCCATTATTCCTTTATTCATCCCTTTGACCAGCCTTTCTTGAGGGCCTGCTGTCACTCCAGCTTGTTCTAGACACTACCTGAGACAGCATGAGGCAGAAAATCCAGCTCCAGCTTCTAGTGGCTCTACCAGAGTCTCCTGTAAAGAACACGTCTCGAGGGGTGCCTGGGTGTCTCAGTGGGTTAAAGCCTCTGCCTTCGGCTCAGGTCATGATCTCAGGGTCCTGGGATCGAGGCCCGCATCGGGCTCCCTGCTCAGCGGGGAG
>LNAC01000018.1:1642110-1675336 GCA_002007465.1 Ailurus styani
CTCTGTCAAATAAATAAATAAAATCTTAAAAAAAAAAAAAGAACACGTCTCGAAAAAGTAAAATAAGATGCGTGATGATTTGAGATCATACACCAACTCTGTGGTTTCCTAGGTCCCCAGGGGCCGCATTGGAGGGCACCTCGNCGTCTCGAAAAAGTAAAATAAGATGCGTGATGATTCGAGATCATACACCAACTCTGTGGTTTCCTAGGTCCCCAGGGGCCGCATTGGAGGGCACCTCGAGGAATACTATTTCTAAAATATTCATCTGGTGCCTCTTACACCTTCTGTGGCACCTCAAACTTTCTTCCATGTAGTTCGGGGGTTCCCAGTAGATGACATATTGTCTGTAGGGGGGCCTCGGGACACCTGACAGCAGGCTGCTTGTCTGTTCTGCCTTGCTGAACTGAGGTCTTTGGTTACCACCGATGGTACATACAGTGGCCACAGGCTGTGCATGCCAAAGCCTGGTGTGCTGGGCGCCCCACCAAGGCCCCTGCTGCTGGTACTCTCATATTTGTGCTGAAGCCGCTGGTGCCCAATACCTATCCACACCCAACACTCAGCATAGCTGTCCACCCTAGAGACAGTATCTCTTCCCACTGGGGCAGCTGTTGCTGACCCCAAAGTGGCAGCCATCTCAGACCATTAGGACCCATGACCATGATTGTGAAGCTTCTCTACCTATCTATCTATCTATCTATCTATCTATCTATCTATCTATCTATCTCTATATATAGTAACCTTCCTACAGAAAAGGGCTCAGACGTCAGTCTACTGGGGCTGAGTAGAGGTCATTCTGAGTGGCAGAATCCACATCCCCACTCTCCCAACATGCTGGGCCATTATCCTTAAATGTAACTTCTGTAACTCCCTTCTCTCTTCTCTTAGGATAAATTTTCTCCCAGGAGGCTCCATTGTTCCTGATGTGAATAGATCCCTAGTGCCTCCCAACAGCCCACCAAATTGGGACACCCCTACTATCAAGGGATGAATCAAATGAGTGCACAAAATGGTACGGACACTTTGTGCATCCAGGGTTGAAGGTTCTAGGGCCTTATGTAAGCTTAGCAGACCCGTGCACGGTGCCGTGACTAATTCCTGATGCCCGCCGCTTGTGTCAGAAGGTCAGATGGATACCGTGTGTGCCACATTGTGTCCCCCCTCGTCAAGGTTACTCTTTGCCTCTAAGAGAGTAGAGAATAGTAGGAAGCGGAGGGACTTAAGACTTGCTTATATAAATATTCGATCGTGGATATCTCATTATACCCTATAACAAGTCTGGGAAAGAGATATTATTAACAACCCCTTTTACAGGTGAAAATCTGAAACTCAGGGAAGGCGAGGACCTCGATTATAGCCAGAGAGCTACTAAAGTGGCAGAATCAGGATCCACACCCCTGGTTTGCCAGATCCCCAGAGTGGTGCTTGGTCATTGCCCCCTGGGGTCTTCTAGAGGACGGTTGAAACCAAAGGGACCGCAAGACCATTGAGAGCAGCGCCGAGGCCTCGGGTCTTATCCCGGACGGAGTTTTAACCAAGCACGTCGCACAAGCAGACATTTCGGCAACTCACCACGGCCGTGACAACGGCTGACGCTAACAGACTGTGGGGCTGTTGCCCAGGCCCCCCTCCTCACAAAAGCTCAGACTTCACAGCGGCAGAGAAAGTGGTAGTTGCCCCCAAATGCATCTTTACAGGTGATAGATGATCAGACTCCTGATCATTTCAAAACTCACATACTCATCTGCGCTGTCCACAGGAGCCCTCAGCCAGGAGGTTTACCCAAATGCTTTTCCTAAACGCAGGCTCTGTCTTTGGTCCTCTTTGCTGACGCCAGCCACGGCGGGGCAATCACCTTTGACTGCTGGCTGCCCTTGACCGTTGAGGTGTCTGCATGCAGTAGCTGGATTCTATGCATACGGCTTCCCCCTGACGTGTTACAGTTTAACAGACTATGGCACCCGTACGCCTCCATTCCGCATTAGGTACCCCTGGGCTCAGTCCTTCACTAGCTGGGTAACCTTGGCCGTGTGCCTTTTCTGAATCTGTTTCTTAATCTCATCAAACAGGATGATCATATTCCCTTCTAGGACTGAGGTTCTGGCCCCTTACTGCCCACCCACCCCCAGGTGCCCAATAAAGTCTCAGCATTACAAGACTGGTCCTTATTCTGAGATCCTTGGCGTCCTGAGAACAAAAAGTGATTTTTGTAACTCATTTGGCAGCCATCTCTGATCCGACCTGACATATTTGGTGATAGAACCTGGCCTGAATTAATGGTCTTATTTATCCCACGTATCTATTTCACAACACAAAAAATTAATGTCTTTGATAATGGGATGCCAGCTTGATCACACAGGGAGTGATATATAACACACTATATATTCCATATTCGTATACTAAAATCAGAACAGTTCTGAGCTCTGGAACACCTCTGGCTGCAAGACACCCGTATTATTATCACAAATCCTCAGCTAAGAGGAGAGTAAGAGGCCTTTCTAACCCACTAACCCTGGTGACAGTGACAATTGCTACGGAGGGCAAGGCTTGCAGATTTTTTTCTGTGGAGTTCCAAGTCATAAATATTTTAGGCTTGGTGGACCACATATGAGCTCTGTTGTAACTCTTCAGCTCCATAGCACGAAAGCAGCTACCACAAACAGGCACGGCTCTGTTCCAATAAAACTTTATTTACAGAAACAATCAGCTGCCTGGGTTTGGCCTGTGGGCTGTGATGGGCCAACTCAGATGTAGGGGAATGGGACCCAGCAGTCATCAGCTGCATCTCACTCCCATCTCACGTTCTGAATTCTGAGTGGGGCGAGAGAAGGCAGAACCGAGTCCAGAGTCTAGGCCTGTGGCTCTCTCGATACCCATGTCACTGTGGTAAGTTCCCGGAGTGGACTCTGCCCTGGGGCACAGGCCCGTGACACCTGGCAGTGGGGCAGAGGGCCAGGGAGCCTCTTGGATCCTGACCCAGAGCCAGGGAGCACTGGGAGCAGACAAGAATCTGAATGTCCTCATTCAACTAAATGAAAACGCCAACTTGGAAATCAAAAGCGACGAAAAGTATAAAACTGAGCCCCGGTGCTCTCTGTCTCTCCAGGGCATTTGACTGACTGCCTGGGCTGCAGGAGGAGTGTTGCTGGCCGAGGAAGACCACGGCCGGAGTCAGAGTAGCAGATGCCAGCCGCCCGGGGCCTGGGAGCGGGACAGTCCTGCTCACCATCTGCCACTTATGCTCCTTCTCCTTCCTCAGTAGGAGAGGCAAGAGCCCTGCCTTTTGGCCAGGCCCACAAGGTGCCAGGTCCCTCCCCAGCCTCATGCCAAGAAGCAGGCACACAATGATGGATGCTCACTGAAGGCCCCGGGATGGGGTAGAAGCCGCCAGCCCAAGCCTGCCAGGAGAGGAACGGCTTGGGGCAGAAGCTGCAACCAGCAGCCTGTGCCCAGGAAGCCAAATGGGAAGATGAGGCTCTGGGAGCAGTAACAGAATCATAGAGCCTTAGCACAGAGGAGCTGTAGCAATACTGTACTTCAAGCCCTGCTCCCACTGGACAGATGAGAAGACCAAGACCCAACATCACCTACTTGCAAGCAGCAAAGTGGGATCCACGAGCCGTGTGTCCTGAGCCTTGACCCAGGCCTCCTTCCACTGATTGCACATCTTACCAAAACAGCTTTGTCTGTGGGAAATGTGTCAATCTGTGAAAAGGGACCTAACAGGAGTATACCTACTTCATGGGGTTGTTTTAAAGGTTAACTTAATAACCCTAAAGTAAAAGCTTTTGCAGAGGTGGGTTTCCTCACTTGGAGTGTCCTATTGCTCCTCTTTGTTGGTTCAGACTAATTGATTTTTTTGTGGATGAAAAGAATGCTCTGACCCATCATTGATCGGGTCGGCGTAACGACTTCTGCCTTTGTGTTAGCCAAGAGTGGGGGGGTGATACGCTGCTGACTATATATGTATCCATCCATCTGGATCTGTCCGCTACCATATCCTCCGTCTTCTTTATATTCATGTGCACGTGCGTGCGCGCGCACACACACACACACACACACACAACTTTATCCTGGAGACCTGCTCAGAAACAAACCAAATCAAATGGTCACCATCTAGGGGCTCCCCCTCCTTCCCCAAGAACAGAGAGAGTAGGATCAGTAGCCTGGAAAGGCTTTTCAGGCACCCCTCCCTCTGCAGGAGGCCTCCTTTCAGGAGCCCCAGGAGGCATCATCCACTGCCTGGAAGCTTCATCTTCCTCCCACACTGGCTGCCTTTCTCTGTTATCTGGATGGAGATAGCATCACATGGAGGCTAAGAATTCAGGGGCTGGGAGCCAGGAGGCTGGCTTCACATTTCGGCCCTACCATTTACTTGGTAGGTGACCTTGGGCTGGTTAACTTTTCCAGATGCCAGTTTCCCTATCTGTAAAATGGTAGCTACCTTATAGGATTGTGAGAATTCACCAGTGAACACACTCTTCGTACATGCTAAGCACCATAGAAATGTGGGCCAGTAGCATTCCACACCCGCGGCCAGTGTCCTTACTTTTCCCAGTTCCAAAATGTGGGGCAGGCTTGGCCTTCGTCAGACTGGGTCCCGACTCTGCACCCCAGACCTGCTTTATACCTTCCAGCTTTGCCCTTGTGTATGCTGCCTGTACCCACTTTTCTGCCCCACCTCTTCTGCTCGGGTCCCCAGAGAGTGGGCTTTCCCTCCTCTGAAACCCCACAGCCCACCAACTCTGCCTTTCGCTGGGTCCACCCCCAGGCACCGCTTGCCCTACTGGCTTCCTTCTGTTTCTCCTGAAGAGGAAGAGCTTGCTTTCCACAATTTTTATTTCGGAACCCCTAAATATAACTTCCTACCATGAGCCAGCTTTCCTAACAAGGTCAGTCACTGTGGACAGTCACACCCTGCCCATCCGTCCTTTCTTCAAAGTTTAAAACCAGTGGTCAGCTTTCAAAAGTGGCTACTCTTTAAAGTATATGACAGTTTCTCTCTAGCAAAGTCCTCAAGGCGGTAGTCAAGCACCGCTGGTTGCCTTCCCCAGGTCGCCTTGAGAAACTCTCAGTAAAGACAGACCTATTGGGCAATTGATTGGCTGGCTGATTGACAGCGTTTCCAGTGAACCAGGCACAAGGTCCCTGGGGCCCGCTCACAGGGCAGAGGAGCTGGGGCCCAGGTCTGCGGCATCCTAGGGGAAGTGAATCTCAACTCCACCCTGGTTTCTTTGCTCTGACTTCAGTTCCCCCTCTCCTAGGGGCACACTTAGGCCCAAACTGCTCCTGCAAAGATCCTGCTGGGATCCTGCTGGGATCCCGCTCCATCAGGGTCAGAAAACCAGCTCCCGTGAGTACCGGAGCAGGCTTGATGAATTCTGCCTGGCAGGGGGACCGTGGCCCAGTTCCCCAATCGATGCTGCTCAGTAGAGGCCTTTCAGAACAGAGCCAAAGGAAAATAGAAAGGGTGGTTTGCCCGGTAAATGGGACTTTGCTGGATGAGGATGGTTTTTTCTTCTTTTCCTCTTAGTTGCTTGTCAGTTATCCTAGCTTCTCTTTCCTCCTCTTTTCCCTCCTGTGCCTTCCTCTCTCATTCAACACAGTAAAAGCTATTGTATGTCCTACAGTAACAAAGTAATAGCTTTTAGCTTTGTTACATCTGCCTCAAATAATGTTTGGAAAAAGAGGCGATATAAAATAAATGAATGGACCAGTGGATGGATGAGTGGGATCACAGCGAACTAAGCATTCAGCCCTTGAGAGTTTGCCTGTTCTTGGAAGGGATTCTTTTTTTCACCTGGTTTCCTAAAATCATTTGGACAGGGACAGATTAAATGCTAGCCAACCTTCTTAAGAATCTGTTTTCTTTAATGTGAGGGTTCCTCCCTTATATTTTTGGGTTGCATTTGTCAGGGTATTGCATTTTTCCTGGGTAATTTCTCTATAATGTAGGTATGCTGTCACCAGGTGGCAGGTGAGAGGTGGCCCCTTTGTGGTCTGCTGTCCCAATGTCTGGAGTTTCCATGGTCGATACTAAGAAACACAAAGTGAGCTCCCTCTTTAACAATTGGGGAAACTAAGAATTAGTGGGATTAGTTGAGGGATCCAAGGTCATGCAATGAGTTAGTGACAGAGCCAAAGCTAAGGGAGACAAACAGCATGTGTTTCCTGGAGCCTAGAGCAAGGTTCTTTGGAATTAGAGTCAGATGAGGGTTTCCTGCAGTTGGAGGGGTAGAGGAAATTCCAATGATCAGAATTGCCAAGGAGCCCCCAAAATTGAAACTCCCTTCCCCCTGATGTCTAAATTCTAGTCTGCTAATATTTGTGACGAAGGACAGAGTGGCAGTTTCTTGCCTTCAGATATAATTTTTTAAAGACCAAGAGGAAAAGAAACAGAAAACAAAAAAGGTGCTGCAAAAAAGTTGTCAGACTATGCCTAGAGAGAAAAGGAGTTGGTTTGTAGAAATTGGGAGAAAATGAAGCCCACATCTTTGGACACCCCAGGCCACCACTGGGGTCAGAGGAAGTGTGGATCTGGGTTGCAGAAGAAATGAAAACTAGATGCTGGCTGGTCCCTGGCCAGAAGGCCTGCCTGATCCACCGCCAGTTGCTGGGCCTGAGCTGTGGGCCTCCCTGGGTCCTCAGAAGCCACCCCACCCAACAGAAGACACCTACCTGAGGCCTCAGTGATCTTCTGGTGGCTTGCTTCTTGCTGGGCCCCTAAGTGGGCAGGACAGGCTATTTGAGGAGGCTCTGGAAACACATTCCTTAAACTGTCCTGAGTTCTGCAAATTGCCCAGTTAGAGATCATTCCCCTGTCTAAAATAAACCTCAGCCTGCTTTAGCATCTCGTGGAGGACTGTTAAAACCCAGAGTCCTGGGCCCCACCCCGGCCTGGCGTGGGGCCTGATAATTTGCCTTTCTAACAAGTTCCTGGATACCGCTGATGCTGCAAGTCCTCCCATTGAGAATCCTGGCTTAAAGCATCACCCTTGTCGCTGGCTCCATCTTTCAGGAGATGAAGTGGTGTGGCAAGATGGGAGGAAGGCTCTATTGGGAATGAGCCACATTAGGCTTATCTCTTGTTAGGTGTCCGTGAGCAAGTCACCTCGTCACTTCATCACTTCATCACTTCACCTCTCTTGGTCTCGGTTTTCTCACCTGGAAAATGGGATGTCAACTGAACAGTATATTCTTTCTCTGAGTCTTGTCTTGGACACCTCGTGAAACTGATGTGGTTTTCTTTTCAGGGCTCATGTCTCCCTACACTGGAATCACCCAGGGGCTCATTAGAAATGCACAACATCTATTCAGCCATCATTTTGAGTAGAGACTGCTAGCTTTTCTTCCAAAAATCATTCTCTCCTTTTTCCTTTAGTACATGTTTGGCTGAATGCTGCTTGTCATTGAGCACCCAGAATAAAGACTACATTTCCCAGCCTCCTTTGTGGTCAGATAGGACAAACATGTGATTAATTCTGGCTGCTGGGATGGGAGTGGACACAATGTTCGCAGTTTCTAGTTTACACCCTTATGGGGGAAGAAGTGTGTTCTGCTTTGTGCCTTTTCCCCTTTCTGCTAGGACAGAAAGTATTGAACCAACTTTGCTCAAGCAAAACATATTCAAGTATCCACCACGCGCATTCTTGTTGGCCCAGAAAGACAAAGATCTCTGCCCTAGTGGAGTCATAACATAAAATTCTGGGGGCCACCATTCCACCAGCACCAAGAAACATGCGATATAGCGCCTCTAAGTGTGTGCTTGGCCACAGGGCTCCGCGAGTCAGATGGTCTCTTCCAGTCCTTAGGTGGGTGTCTGTGAAGCAGGCCGGCCAGCTCCGGAGGCTGAATACACCATGAGGGGCACTGCAGCCCTGGACAGGTGCCAGTGTAGACCGAAGGCAAGGAACAGTCCCTTCTGTACCCCTTTACTGTTCCAAGACGGGTTCACCTCTTTTTACCTTATCTGATCTGAAAACAACCCACAAAGGAAATAGTCCTAAAACCACATGGAGACCTAAGAATATTTAAAAAGCAATACATTACCAAGGCACCAACCTCAATGTCTCAGTTCTCCACAGAGGAAACAACGGGTGATGTGAGTGCGTGAAAAAGGATACATTTTGGCTGGGCTTCGGCTGAAGCAAACAAACTTGGGAGGCTCAGCACTGCGAAGTCTGAGGATTATAAAAATTAGCATCTCTCTGGTGTCCCAGGAATGAAGTGCCGTGTGCTAGGCATACATTATCTTCTATCCCCACAGCCCAGGGTAATGCTAAAAGATATAACACCCAGAAAGACCTGACACCAGCCTGCCAGAACAGACCCAGCCACGGCTCTGGAAGCATGTCTGCAGGTTCCCGGTGCGTGGGACATGACCTTCAGGCCGCCGAGTCTGCGGAGGTCTGGGGCTCCCAGAAGCGGGTGACTAGAAAGTTACAGGCTGACGGAAATCCAGAGGCTTAGGGGAGTGGCTTTTCACCAACCCAATGGATGCATTTGATCATTCTAACAACTGGAATACCTCTACTGATGTGCACAGGTTCAGTAACAACCTTGCAAGGTCAGCCCCGAGGTCCCGTTGTGCAGAGGAGGGTGCCAAGGCTCCAAGCGGGAGGAGATTTCCCTGAGGGCCAGTGGTTGGCAAGTGAGATCCTTGACTGGGAAGAAAGGATGTCAAAGTTGCCGGGAGAGTGTGGGAGCTTCTGGGCCACAGCTTTGGAGAGTGAAAGATTTCAGCTAAGAAATCTCCCTTGACAGTTTTCATCCGAGGAGCTTAGAGAAAAGCAGCCACTCATCGCTTAGCTTACGAGGGAGGGGAATCTCCAAGCAGCTTCTTCCTCCCCAGGGAGCCCCTGTTAAATGCGATGAAAACTTATCAGCTGTGCCCAGACGCTGGGGCCTCCCCCCCAATGAGGGACGGTGCAGCAGAGCTCCAGCTGCCAGCAGGGCAGTCCTGTGTGCAAGGCGCAGAATGGAATGGAATGTCCAGACTCCACCAGGCGCAGGGCCATGGAACAGAACATTTCGACGTGGCGGCAGGAAAGGGCTGGCAGAAATCAAACAGATTGGCTGATCATGAGTATTTAGGAAACACTGGGCATGTGGGGCATTGGCAGTATAAGGGGTCAGCCAGGAGTTCTTGAACGGGGTTTCCAATCACGCACCTGGCAAGGAGGGGGAGACGGAGCGTCCCACCCCTTCTTCAGTCGCAGCCCCTCTCTGTCCTTTGGTTGATGCATTAGGGTGCTGATCCTTATTGCACAAATGGGTTCCACTGCTTTAAAAAAATTCTTCTGGGTTGGCAAACCACGGACATCATTTACTTGGCGCATTTCGCTGTTGGTGAAAGCTAGGCACAGAGCTGGAGTGATTGGCTATCACACAGGGGGTGTGGCCTCCTGGGGGCTAGTCCAGTGTTGTGTTCCCTCGGCCCCCCAGCCCCTAACCATGTGCCCAGCCCTCTGCCAGGCAAAGGGGTGGGGGAAGAAAAGAGAAATAATGCTTGTCCTCATGGGGTGGGCACATTTCATTGTGGAGGAAAGATTAAAATCCCCAAAGCTGTCCTCCCTGCCTGCATCCCTTCCCTGATTCTGCCTGGCAGACAGTCCAGGCTGCAGAAGCTCAGGGAGGGGGAGGTCAGTTGTTCTAGAACGTTGGTGACAGAGGGGTGACCAGCCGGGCCCCAAAGGATGAGCGGGACACGAAGGAGCAGAAAAGAACAGAGGGGATGCTGGGGAGGAAGGGAGGGAGGAAAGGGGTGGAGCCGGGTGGTGGAAAGACCCTGACTGAGGAAGGTCAGGGGCAGTGCCCCGTCTCAGACCACAGCTGTTCCTCAGCTGAATGACAGACAGACAGGAGCAGGGGTTCCCAAACTCCACTGGCTGACAGAATGACCTGGGGGCTTTTTAGTAACACAGGGTCCTGGGTTCTGCCTAGTTCTGAGGGAGGTTGTTCAAGTTCCCCACCTTGCAAATCTCAAGACCCCCAAGTGTCCCTTCCAGCTCTAAAAGTCTATGTCTTTCTCGTGCTTCCATGGGAGGGTGGATCTTTTTCCACAGAACTCAGAAAGCACACTATTCTCCACCGGAGAGGAGGTCCTTGACAGATGGGTGCCTGTCCAGAGCCTCCAGGAACAAGAGCGACATCCTCCAAGGAGGGAATTGGGCTGTCTCCAGATCCCTCCGGGCTCTGCAGGTCCCCAGCACAGAAGCGTTGCCTAATGGTGATGTTTTTGTTCCTGCTGTTTATCCAAAACCTAATGCCTATTGTTTGGAGCTAACTGTGCCCGGGGCTTCCCCTTGATTCCAACCATTTCCTCTGGCCCCCAAAGCCCCACGGCCTCCCCCTGGCGCTCCCTCCGCTATCTCCAGGGTGCACCATTAACAGTTGGCTGATGCAGGAGGGTCAGCACCAGGACATACGCTTTTTTTTCAAATTGAAAAATGATTTTTTTGGCTATTTAATCTAGGCTCATTGACAGAAAATCAGGCATTATGCATTAAAAAAAGAAGAAAGAAGAAAAGTCACCCCAAATGTCATTTTAATCCTACCCACTATTGAGATACTGAGATACATTCCTCCAAACTTTTTTCTATCCAGATGAAATCCTGCTGTATTTATTTATATCCCCACACATCTCGTCTCACATTTCTTTGAGAGAATAGAAGCCCTCTTATCTTCTTGGCACCAGGCTTTGCACTTACCTCCATCCGTACATGGACTGGCTTTTCCACCCAACGTGATGGAAGAGGACTTGTGTGTATCAGAAACCAATGGCACCGGATGCCGTCTCCTCTCTCCTCCCAGTGACCCCATCGCCCTTACCCCAGCTACCTTGCATCCTCAGGGTCTCCTACCCTGGGTCCTTCCCAGTGGCACACAAACTTGCTCTAATATCTCCTCTGTTTAAAAATCCCCTCCTTGGATGCGGGGGGAACTTGGGAGGCTCATTCAGTTTGGGGTCTGGCTCTTGATTTCAGCTCAGGTCATGATCTCAGGGTCGTGGGATCGAGCCCCACATCCCATTAGGCTCCATGCTCAGTGGGGCGTCTGCTTGAGGATTCCCTCTTCCTTTCCCTCTGCCCCTGCCCCACTTCTAAAATAAATAAATAAATCTTAAAAAAAAAAAATCCCCTCCTTGGGGCACCTACCTGGCTGGCTCAGTCAGTAGAGTGTGCAACTCTTGATCTCAGGGGTTGTAGGTTCGAGTCCCATGTTGGGTGTAGAGATTGCTTAAAAATAAAATCTTTAAAAAAGTAAAATAAAATAAATATCCTCTGTTTGACCACTGTATTAGTTTCTTAGGGCTGTTGTAGCCAAGTACCACATACCAGGAGGCTTAAGACAATGGAAATGTGTTGCCTCAAAGTTCTCCTAGAAGCCCCAAATCGGGGTGTTGGTCATGTTCCCTCTGAAGCCTGTGGGTGAGAATCCTTCTTTGCCTCCTCCTAGTTTCTGGGGGTGACTGGCAATCCTTCCTGTTCCTCCGCTCACAGCTGCATCTCTTCCATTTCTACCGCTGTCCTCCTGTGCCATTTCTCCCCTGTGTGTCTTAGTCTCTTTTCCTCTCTTCTAAGGACACTCAGTCCTTCTGGATTAAGAGCCCACCTTATCCAGTATCACTTCATCTTAATTACATCTGCAAAAACCCTATTTCCATATAAGGTCACAGGCAAGATACCAGGGGTAGGACTTGCCATAACCTCTGGGGGTCACAATTCAACCCACAACCACCACCACTTCCCTCCTGCCCCTGCTCCTTCTCCTGTTCCCTCCCCCACCGACACATCCAAAGTGGTTTCCATCCCTCTGACTCCACCCCTGCGCCTCCCAGTCCCACCCCCAACCCTCCTTGATCCCCTCGTCCCTCTGCCCCATGGGGTCCCTTGTGCCATCTATGCCATCACAGTACTACCCTTCCAAACACCTCCCGGGTCGCTCTGCTCCCACTCTTGCCCCTGGGTTCATTCCCTCATGGGGCCAGAGTGGTCTTGTAAAAATATCAATCCGCTCATGTCATTGCTCTGCTGAAAACCCTGCAGTAGACTTGTATTGCACTTGGGATAAGTGCAACCCAACCCCCCTTCATGGCCTACAAGGGTCTTCTGGTCTGCCCTGCCTACTTCTCTGACACCAGCTCCCCCACGTGTCCCTTCACTTGCTGGTCGTTGTTTAAGGGCTCCCACCACTCCCAGAATGTGATCTCCGGGGGAGCAGACACCTTGTCTCTTTTCATGTGTGTACCCTCAGTGTAGTACATCGTGGTCGACAGCCTCCAAGATGACCCCCAGTGATCCCTGCCCCCTAGGACTCATGCCGACAGTGTAGTCCCCTCCCACACAGAATAGGGCAGATTCGCAGAATCAAAGAAATACTGCAGAGGTGACAAAGCACGACTTCAGGTCATGAAAGATATTGTGATCTTTGTCCTGTTGTCCATGATCACTTGTTCTGGGGGAAGCCAACTGCCGTGTCATGAGGACACTCAAGCTGTCCTAGGGAGAGAAGGGGAGGCCTTCTGCTAATGGCCCATGAAAGAGTCATCTTTGAGCCTAGTTGAGACTACAGCTGACCATAGCCACAGCTGGCATTTTGACTATAAGTTCATGAGAAGCCATGAGCCAGAAGCTACTTCTGAGTTCCCAACTCAGAGAAACTATGAGGTAATAGACATGTTCTGTTTTAAGGCATAAAGTTCTGAGGGGAAATTTGTTATGCAGCAATAGATAACTGATACACTTATAAATACATATTTTTTTCTTTAAAAGTTAGGATCGTAATATACCTATTGTTCAGAGAACAACTTTTTCATTTTAACGGTTTATCCTGAGCAATTCCATGAGAGTAAATCCATGTCTATAATTATTTATTAATGGCTGTTCGGAATTTCATGGAATAAGTGTACCACAATTTAGCTACTTGTTCCTCTAAGTCTCAGGCTGTTCACTACTATAATAAAAATTGCAATGGGCACCTTTGTGAGTAATTCTTTATGATATCCATGGTTTTCCTAGGATAAATTCTTTTTTTTTTTTTAAAGATTTTATTTATTTATTTGACACACAGAGAGATTACAAGTAGGCAGAGAGGCAGGCAGAGAGACAGGAGAGAGGAGGAANAATATACATATTGTTCAGAGAACAACTTTTTCATTTTAACAGTTTATCCTGAGCATTTCCATGAGAGTAAATCCATGTCTATAATTATTTATTAATGGCTGTTCAGAATTTCATGGAATAAATGTACCACAATTTAGCTACTTGTGCCTCTAAGTCTCAGACTGTTCACTACTATAATAAAAATTGCAAAGGGCACCTTTGTGAGTAATTCTTTATGACATCCATGGTTTTCCTAGGATAAATTCTTAAAGTGGAATCTCTAGGTTAAAGAATATACTTTGGTTTACATATTTTCAAATTNTCACGAGCCTAAAGCAAAGTCTTTAACCCACTGAGCCACCCAGGCGCCCCCTAGGTTAAATTCTTAAAGTGGAATCTCTAGGTTAAAGAATATACTTTGGTTTACATATTTTCAAATTGTGTCTCCAGAAAGCTTCTGTGATTCTTCCTGGTAAGGTCTGAGAATGCCTGTTTAGTAGGCAAAGTCTTCAAAACTTTTATTGTTTTACCCATCTGGTAAGTTTTTGAAATGGCCTTTGATAATGTGAACGTGCATTTCTTCGATCCTTAATTATAATGGCTTCGAAACTGTGAGAGANCAGAAAGCTTCTGTGATTCTTCCTGGTAGGGTCTGAGAATGCCTGTTTAGTAGGCAAAGTCTTCAAAAACTTTTATTGTTTTACCCATCTGGTACGTTTTTGAAATGGCCCTTGATAATGTGAACGTGCATTTCTTCGATCCTTAATTATAATGGCTTCGAAACTGTGAGAGAAAAGCCCAGTATGGACAGGACTCAGAGGTGAGGCGCTCGGCCATCACTTTTCTGTTCAGTCTTTCCCCACCCCACCCCCACCCCCAAACAGCCCTTTGGGAGAGCCTGCACTTTCTGTGTCTCTAAGCTCCCCCCTTTTTCTCTCCCCAGAGGGTGGGCAGAGGAGCACGAAGGGGTTTCCTTCCGGAGGCCAGGCTGGGGTCTTGGTTTGGCCCTGCAGGTGAAGGTTCTGCCTTTGCTGGGCCCCCCAGGCCACAGACCCGACCTGGCTGGCTGGCAGGGTGAGGTCCTGCTGTCTGACCTCAGAAAGTCCTGCTTCCATTTCCCCACCCCTGGTCCATTTTTTCCAGGGTGCTTGAGGATAAGGAAAGAAGTGGCATTTAAATTAGTCATGGCACTGGCCAAACTTGGGTTGGCTTCCTTTCCTAGCCAGACCGAGCCATTTAGAGATCCACTCACCATGAGGAAGGTGGGTGCCGCTGCTCTCAGGGAAACTTCCAGATCTCCTGCTTGGGGTCCACACGGGTGGGAGACCTCTGATGGGCATGCTCCCTTCTTCTGGAATGGGGAGGGGAGGGGAAGTGAAGGGAAAGGGAGGAGGAGCAAGAGCAGGGGCCAGTGGGGAGGGGAGAAGAAAGGAAAATGGAAATAGAGGGGACCCAGGAGGGAAGGAGAACAAGAAGGCAGGGAGGCAGATGGGTTATCGGCACACGCACTGGGTTTATTTGGCACTCAGTGGTATCAGCAAAATATTCAACTCAACTCCAGAGCTGGAGTGAGTTATGCTGACTTTACCGGCATTCCGCGCAGGGAAGGAGCTGGTTGTATCATACCCCAGAACAGCACATCCTCATCAAATGCTCCCCTTTTCCTCTCCCCTCACTCTCCCATAGCCTACTTTTGAAAAGTCCATTCCATTTGTGGGGGCTTCAGATCTTCATCTCTGCTTAGGAACCCCACAGAGCAGGACCACCCCCCCACCCCGGCACCCACCCAGGTCTATAGATTGGCCATGCCTCTCACACCTGGGAGCCCGTCCCTCCTCTGGCTCCTTCTCCCTGCTCCCCTGGGTTATTCTAGAAGCCAGCTCAGCACTCTGGCCAGAGTTGTGTGGTTCTCTGAAGGTGGCTGCTTCCCTGGAGCCCCCACAACCCATCAAAAGTCCAGGTAACTCATCCAACCTCTTCCTAACTTATTTTTGCCCAGGAAAGGGACAGATGGCGACTGCCTGGTGGATGTTAGGGTGTCCTGGAAAAATTCACCTGTCCTCTAGAGCCGTCCATTCCTGGAGCATGCGCGTCTGCCCCTTCAGTTTGGGTGACAAGCACTCTGACCTGTTACACACCTAGTGGACGTTTACACATTTCCACACGGCTCACAGCTCCTTAGAGATGGGCCCAGAGGCAGAGAGCAAGAGAAGCCCTGGCTTCTCTCCCCTGCACTTGCTGGACACTGAACCAGAAAATGTAGGACTTGCTCAGGGTCCCAGGGTCAACAGGGTCCGAGGACGGACCGTGGCTTTGTCTCCTTCAGATCTCTTCCATTCCCCATGCTCAGGGCTCTGTTATGATTTTCCTGGGCCCTAGGCATTTTTGCCTTCATGGACCCCTTCTGTCATAAAATAATATTAAAAATGACACTTTATGACTACATGGGTATGAAGACAAAAAAAAATCCCAGTCGGATTCATTATTCTATATTATTATAATGTTCATGTTTTTCTTCTTCTGATTTTGTAACAAACTGAAAACCTTTTCATGGCCCATGAGAGTCCTGTGGACCCCAGGACCTATGGGCCAGTTCTGCTGCCTCACATTATTTTTTTAAATGAGCATTAATATGTTATATTTGTTTATTTACTTACTTATTTATTTTACCATTAACAATTATTTTATTTTATTTTTGTTCTGTTTCAAGTTTTAATTTAAGTCCTAGTTAGTTAACCCTGCTGCCTCACATTGAACACTCCACACAGTGTTTCCATGATGTGGAGAAAGAGGAGATTAGGAAGAAGAAAGGATCGAACTTATTAATAATGTAAACACCCATGGGCCCCACAGGCCTTTAGCTGGGAAATAGGCAGAAGTCAGAGCTGATCCCCTCAAGTAGCCAAGAGTCTGGAGTCTAGCTTCCCCTCGGGTACTTAGTTCCTCTGGGTCTTCCCCAACCCCCTTTACCTCCCCCATTCCCACCCCCACCCCCACCACGATGAAACCGGCTCTGGGATCCGCACGGTACACCAAACACCTGTCTAGGGCCACTGCAGAGACGGGCTCCTCTCTTTCTCTCCTTGAGGGTGCACATCAAGGACGCTTATCATGAAGATCAACCAGAGGTGCCTTGTGACTGGGGACAGCGCCAATGTTCCAAAGTGACCCTGGGAGGCGGTATTCAATTAGGAGGCTAAGTTACTCTTTCCGTGTGAGTCTTTGAAGCTCTCAGGTAAAAGCCTCTATAATTCTACTTCAGGTAATTATAGAGCTGCAGCTTGTCTTCGGCCTTGGGGCGGGGGGGGGCAACTAGAGCAGAAATGGCAAATGTGGGTTGCACCTGCTCCCAGACCCCCTGCCCATGTCGAAGCAGACATTTCCACTGAGTCATGTAGTCCATCGAGGCTGGAGTTGCCCTTGGAACCCTTCTGAACCCTGACAGTGTGCTTTTCCGGTGGCAGCTGCCGGACCACCCACGTCAGCGTCAGCTGGACACTGGCTAGCCATCCTGACCTCAGCCGTTCCTTTCAGTCCTTGCCCTCCATTCTTTCCGGAGCTTTAAAGAAATGCATTCATAAAGAAACCAAAGAGCACTGCATATTTTTAACCCTCGAAATAATAGGTATATGTGTAATATATATATACATATATATTACCACTGTACATATAAATAATCACTGTCCCTATTTCACAAAGACAGAAAGGGAGGCTTGAAGAGGTTGAATATTTAACCCAGAACATAACAACTCACCAATGGTAGAGCTGGGCTTTGAATTCAGACTGAGTAGCCCAAGCCCAGAACACAGCTTAATGGAGATGTGAATTCTCATAGGGATAAATCCTTACATTAATGATGAAACATTGACTCTGGGATTCTTGGCAGTGGGAGCTAGGAAAACCGGGGTATCATTACCCCAGAGCCACATCATATAAGCCTGCCTAGTGAGACTGAGATCTTCATGGGCTCTCTCATCAAACAAGAAAGGGAAGCAGGCCACTGTAGGGCCATGGATCTGCTTCTCCAGGGCCGCCTCTGACTCTTGTGGGAGGCTCGCAACTGCTTGTCTTTGGCTCCTGGGCAGACTCTGGCGGAGTCTGGGCAAGAGGCAGATCTCCTGGGCAGCTTCTGCATCAACCGTTGGCTCTCTTCTTAACTCCAGGGACCCAGCGTTACAGGAAAGCTTGCCGCTTCTGTATTTCCACCAGTCATCTCCCTGGAGGAAGCCTTTGGGCTTGTAAATCCTGCCGCTGGAAAGAGGTTCGGATGATGCAGAGGGAGGTCAAGCAGAGTCGGCCCCGCCCTGCATCTGGGAAGGATGGTGGGAAGGCTGGACAGCTCCCAAACAGAGGCAAGCAGAAGGGTGGAGTCTAAGGGTCGCTCCTTCTTCTCGGTGGTTCTGCTCCTCTCTGTCTTGGCCTCCCAACATCTTCCAGCATCTTCCTTTCCTGGTCCATGCCTGTGGGACTCACAAATCCTGTGCCTTCTTCCCTGCCAGGGCACTAGACCCACATTTCTTCTCTATAAGGTGGGGGTGGGTTGGGGAGAGGATCTTAGCATCCATTAAGCACCTATCACGGCCAAGTACTTCATACATCTTGTTTCATCTTGTGCCCTTTGAACTGGTTGTACAATCCCACGTTTACAGGGTACAGACAAGAGGTGCCAAGATTATGTTATTTGCCCAGGGTCACACCGCTAGAAGGCCGACCTAGGAGACTGTCCCAATTTTGTCTGGCAGCATTCCCTCCCCGCTCCCTGTCCCCGTTCCTGCCCCTGTCCCTGCCTCCTCCTAGCCCACGGAGCTGAGCTGAGCCGTAAGTCAGAACTATCATACACACATATTTTATCCTTCTGGGTAACATCCTCCCTTCTATGCGGTTACCAGAGCATCAGAATCACCAGCAGGGCCTGTTAAACCCAGGTCCTCTTTCCTCCGGATCCCAATTCGGAGGTCTGGGGAGGGGCCTGAGAATTTGCATTTCTAATGAGCTCCCAGGTGCTGCACTGCAGGGCTGGGGGTGGGGGAACCACACTTTGAGAACCACTGCTCCAAATCATAAACTTGGGTGTCTAATAGTGGAGTCTCAGGCTTAGAGCAGGAAAATATTCCAGGCTTGAGGGATTTTTCCAGCAGCCCTGGAATCATACCAAGCAGGCAGCTGCCTCCTTGTCCGTCCCCAGGCAGGCTGCTCTGCTCCAGCCTTTGATGTTCTTCAAGGTGGAGCCAGAGAATGTGCTCTGTAACCTGATCTGATCTTCCGGGAAAGGAACCTCAGTGCCTGGTCGCTGGCCCCAGCCCTGCCCAAGCACACGGGGACCTCGGGGTGGAAAAGCCCTGATGGCAGCTGCAGCGGGGAGCTGCTCCAGAGGCTGCTGCCGTGAGCTTTTCCTGAGCAGGAGCCCAGCTTGTCCTCAGGGTGAATCTGACAGGGGGCTGACAGGCCTCAGCAGATGCAGCCTGTCACAGCAGCAGCTGCCCCCACCTGCCTTGCAATCAATACAAAGTTGGGGGGGGGCGTTTAAAAGGCAAAGCAACTGCTCACCTCGGGGCACTGAGGCTAAGGGCCCGGGAAGCTGACACATGGAAGGCACAGGAAGCTTCCTGCTCACGTGTCCCAGGAACGGGGGTGGGAAACCCATGTTCAAGAGGCCTTAGGGAGTGAGAACAGCGTCTGAAGGCCCATGAAGGCTCAAATACGGGCCCCCGTCCATTCTAATAAGAGCCTAATACTTATTTGGTGTTTACTAGTTCCAGTCACTGGGCAAAGCGCCTTATTAAATGGCTTATATCATTTACTCTTTGCAATAACATGATCAGGACTTTGCTAACCTCATTTCTCATAGAAGGAAAGTGGGGTTCAGGCAGCACAGCCGCTAATAGCAGAGCTGGGATCTGAGCGGAAACCTTCCCTCTCCAGACCCCACGCCCTCGGTTCCGCGACCTCGCTTCTGAGCTCGGATTCCCACTCCTCGCTGCTCAGTCACGTGCATTCACATAGCCCCGCATTTCAACAAATCAGGCACTTGGGGGGTAAGAAAGGAAGACCCAGTCTTTACCCTCAAGGAGTTCGCAGGTGCGGAGGAGAAAAGTGATACGCAGAGTGAAACATTCCCTGAAGGGTTAAGTACAGGGCCTGGGGTTTTTAGAGGAGGGAGCCTGACCCAGAAGGGCAGGTGGAGGCCCCTCCACATCATTGGAGGCAATGATGCTTGAATAAGTGACTGGATGATCCCGTCACCTGAGCCCCGGTTAAAGGCTGGCTGAGTCTGATGTGACCTGGGTTAGGACAGGTTCCCACTTACAAGACTTGGGGGCCTCCTATTCTGGGGGTTTTCACCTTGGTGGCACAGTGGAATTGCCTGGAGACTTTCCAAAATTCCCTCTGCCCTGCTGGTCAATCAGAATTCTGGGCTGGGGACTTCCCAGCTGATGCCAACGTGTGGCAGAGGTCAGTGTCACTATTCTAGATAGTTTGTGGGCACTCCCAGAATTCTTATACTCTCTGTTCCTGTTTCCCAGTGAATGAGCCAGGGCTGGAGGAAAACTAGAGTGGGCCCTTGCTGATTCTGGAGTTTTGAACACAGCTGTTGCAAAGAAAGGCCTGGAAGCACCCCATTTTGTTTCCCTGGCTGTTTCTAGCCAGAGTCTCAAAGTTCCAAAGAGAACAGTGTTTGTGAGGAGGAAACAGCTGGATAGATGTGTAAAGTGAGATTCTAACTCCCAATCTGTCCTTGTCTTTAGCTCTCTCTCCATGCACGCACAATTATAGTGTCAGATCTCTAGGTCTGCGATTCGGGACCATGGCTGATGCAGAAGAAATGCTTGCCTCTGAGCAGGGAACTTGGTGCATCTCAGAAAGACTTGGGAGAAACTTTTTGGTAAAAGGATGTTAACCGCACTGGCCATTTATGAGCTCTTAGTAAACTCAGCTCCAGGCCAAATTGTGTTCCTTTAACCCTCACACCAAATTCAAGACGGAAGCTTTATGATTATTCCTGTTTTAGAAATGAGGAAATGTTCTAGGGAGGCCACCCAGCCAATAAGTGGAACAAGCAGGATTTGAATCCAAATTCTAAGCCGTCTATTGTGTATAAAGGAGTCGCTGACATGAGAAAAGGAACTTGGACCTAAAATTTATGGGGGGTGAAAGGAAGTCAGACAAAACTGCAAAACCAGACTCAGTGAAAGGCTCCTTCTTCCACCAAGCCTTTTACTTGATCATTTCCATCAGGACAGGTGTAAAATCACACCTCCATCTTTTATTTTTAAAGATTTTATTTATTTGTTTGACAGAGAGAGAGAGAGATTACAAGTAGGCAGAGAGGCAGGCAGAGAGAGGAGGAAGCAGGCTCCCTGCCGAGCAGGGAGCCCAATGCGGGGCTCGATCCCAGGACCCTGAGATCATGACCTGAGCCGAAGGCAGAGGCTTTAACCCACTGAGCCACCCAGGCATCCCACACCTCCATCTTTTAAAAAGTTCTATGTCCCAGCACAGCGCAAAGTTGTTTATATTTGAGTAAGAAGATGCACGTGAAGGATGAGCTAGGGAATGGTGCAGGGGTGTTCCCTGGATTGGGAGGGCTCTGGGGTGCCTAGGTGGCTCCGTGGGCGGGGGGGGGGAGCTCTGTGTCCTTGGAGCTGCTGGTGGGGAGCCTATTCTTGTCTTCCTTGCCCCATTTCTCTCTTTGCCTCCCCAGGAAGGGCTCTGGTGAGCCTGGGGGCAGAAGAAGGGGTGCAGAGGGCGAGGCAAGTGTGGGGACATAGGGAGCCCAGGCTAAAAGCTGAGGTAGGGGCTTGGGTCCTGCTCACTAGAGGTCCGGCCAGCACTGCCTGGAATTTGGTCATTATTCAGACTTGACTCTCCCTCCCACAGTTGTGCCCTGGGTTATGTATTTGGGATCTGAAAGAAGTCATACTTTGTAGGAAGCCCTCACTATGTGAGACACCACAGTGTTTTTGGTGTTGAACATACTTTATTTCATTTACACCCCAAGTAGTGAAGTAGGGAATGCCGTCTTCATTCTATGGAGGGGGAAAGAGGCACAGGAAAAATAAAGCCCTTTACTGAGACACGCTTCATGTGTTAAGTCAAAACTTCAGTCCAAAAGAGGTCTTGGGGGGAGCCTCCCTTGCTGACGTTATCTCAAAGACTACTCCAAAGAGTAAGTGGGTGGGAGGAAAAGGTATTTTCAGTGGCCACAGAAAACCCACCCAGACTGTCATTTTGTGCCTTGTGCGCTTGGAGGCAGACAACGCGGTTCCAGCCCAGATCCTGGCACAGCTCACGGGGAACGTGGCATGATGATCACCAAATCCACGTTTCATAACCTCCCACATCAGGAGGAGCACTTGACGCCGTCATTTTAAACAGGATATAAAGAAAAAGTGAGGGATTACGGAGGCAAGCTCATGGACAGTGCAGCTTGGTAGGGGAGCTTCTCAGAGGAGATGGGGTTTCAGAACTGCTGGGTCTGGGTGGTGGTTGGAAGGGAGTTTTGGACTCAGTTTGCTTGCTAACCTGGTTCTGCTTATCAGCGGTGATGGCTAGCTTCTCCCAGCCTCAGACTTCCCTTCTGTAAAATGGGAGCAACCTTTCTTTATAGGGTTGCTGTGGGAATTAAATGAGATCAAATACATAGAGCCCCTGAGACAGTTCCTGGCACAAAATGGCAGCTCCGTGAATAGTAACCAGCTAATAGAGAAATGGTTTGGCTTTTGGAAGGGAAGAGACCGGACAGGAGCTATAGCTCAGAACTGAGCTACCCTCAGACCGGAGAAGGTCAGCATCTTGCCAGCCCCTTCAGGATCTTGGAGAATCATAGGAATTCATGGAGCTTTTCCAGATTCCTAGAGAATTCTGCTTCTAGGCTGCTAAAAAACAGAGGTTTCCTAATATCTGGATGTGACTTTTTTCCCTGCAGCCCCTTGTGAAGGGAAGATGAGAGGCTTAGAGATAGCTTCACCCATTAATCAAGATGGTCTGCAAAAAGTGGAGACCACAAGGCATGTCCCTGCTTTCAAAGAATGTACTATTCAGCTGAGAGCATGGAGCAAAATCACGAAGCGTGTTAAGGATCAGAAGGAATGTTCCAGACAGTAGGCATGTGAGCCGTTTGATGGAGACAGATCTCCAGAGTCTGGGGAGCAGCAGGGAAGGCTGAACAGCAAGTGTGGGGTTTGGGCTGGCCTTGGCAAGAAGGATTTTACTAGGAGACAAGTCAAAAGGGCTTTTTGTTATTCTTTTTTTTTTTTTTTTTCCAGATGAAGCAGCCGGCCTGAGCAAAGGTATAAGGGCAGGAAACTAGAGGGCATGTTTAGAAGCAAGCAGAAGGCTAATACCTATCTATCTATCTATCTATCTATCTATCTATCTATCTATCTATCTATCTATCTATCTATCTATCATCTATCTATCTTTCTATCTGTGTGAACTTTCGACCCTGAGATCAAGACCTGAACTGAGATACTCAACACTCAATTGACTGAGCCACCCAGGCGCCCCCAGGAGGCCAATTTTTGAAGGGCAGCTTGGGTCTGGGCAGGTAGCAGAGGCAAGGGAAGTGAGTGAGGCTGTGCTCACCAGGCCAGAGCGGGCAGTGAAATATGGCCAGGACAGGCGGCCGGGAGGGTTGGGCTGGACTGTGTGGGCAGAGGGGAGCGGTGGTAGGGTCTTGAGTCTGGGAGTGGTCTGTTAAAGCTTGGCCGAAGTGTACAAGGTGGACTGTGGGGTAGAGGCAAGGATGTAGCAAAGCAGGGGTACAAGGAGTGAGTGGAGATGAGGGCCAGCCAGCACACACAGCGAGAGGCGGGGGTGGGGAGAGGGAGAGAGGGGGAGTACCACTGGAAAAAGATGGGGCAGGGTGGTAAGACTCACTGCCCGTGGGAGCGGAGGGGAGACAAGAGTCCGAGGGCACTCCAGCTCTCCAGTTGGAGAGACTGGACCAAACAAACGTGTCCTAGAACCCCAGAAGGAAATAAGGTGTGGGGGCAAGGAACTGAGTTTTCAGGGGAATCCGGCAGGAAATCAGAACGCAAACCTCTGTGTATGGAACAGAGAATGAGGAATCTGGAGTGAGATAGGTCCTGAGAAGGTTTTTCTGAGAATCCAGAGACAACGCCGGAAGGATCAGGTGCTCTGGGGAAGCCCCGCAGCAGATGCATTCCCCTCCCTGCCCCTCCCCAGCTGGACCCTTCCACCCCCTGCTCCAGAAACAGCCCCCCAGCACTGCCCTGATGCCCTCATCCCAAGTCATCATTTAATTATTTCACTCCCAGATAACAGGAGCCATGTCATAATGATGTTTGGCACCCAACAGCAATTGAACAGTAAAAAGGTTAATTACATTTATTTTTTTAAAGATCTGTACAAAAGGAAGTTGTTCAAACAGTTGGGCAGACTAATTGCAAGCTAATGTTGTCACTAAATTGCATTTCAAGTGAATTTTATATCCATAGCTCATTTTGTTAATTTCATTCTCTGCATCCTGTAATTTGTTGACAGTGATTGATTATTTAGGTGAATAATGTCTGTGTACGAGGATCATTTAGTGATAGAAAATAGCACACAGGATTGTAACATTCATGAATATTGTTGACTTAAATTTTCAGCACCTACTTAGTTTGTAAAAGGTACTGGGTTAACGGAAATAGCCCCAAGATTCAGGGGGATCCGAAATTAGAGAGACTCTGCGGGTCCATGGGCATTGGGGTGACCTTCACCGCTGGACTGGCTGGATCCCTGCACTTATGTAAGACACCAGGCCCAGCTTGACATATTTGTGGGTCATTGGTCACTATTTGTTTTTTCCTAGCAAAAAGAAATCAGAAACACACATATTTCTAGGTTTGCAATCTAGGGCTCTCTTTTGGCTAGATCGCTGGCTATGCTGGTGAGGAGAAAAAGGTGATTTGTGTGTGGGGCCTGAGGAGGAAAGGTGAAGAGAGGTTCATGCTAGAGCCAGAGTAGTGCTATCTGGAGAGAGCTTCACAAAGTCTCCACTCCTAAGGAAATTGAGGAAGAGACCATGGGCTCTGCCGTGCTGCAAATCAGCACCCAAAGTCATGCTGATGTGGGTGGTCCTTGAGGACTCTTTGAGAACCACTGCTCATCCCTAAACATTTGTTGGGACCTGCCCAGAACTCATTTCCCCACTGTTTCTTTTTCTTTTTTTTTTTTTTTAAGATTTTATTTATTTGACAGATCACAAGTAGGCAGAGAGGCAGGCAGAGAGAGAGGAGGAAGCAGGCTCCCCACCGAGCAGAGAGCCTGATGGGGTCTCGATTCCAGGACCCTGAGATCATGACCTGAGCTGAAGGCAGAGGCTTTAACCCACTGAGCCACCCAGGCGCCCTTCCCCACTGTTTGTGATCCATTCTAGTCCTTGCTGCCTCTTTTATAAGAAAGTCCTTTATAATAACGTTTTTTTTTTATTATTTTGAGAGAATCATCCTCCCCCATATGCTTTTTTCCTTTCTGCCCAGTTTCCCTATCACTTGCTATAGATGGTTTATTTTGCCTTCATGCAGACTACGTTGCAAATCTGTCTCATCTAGTAAACTGAAAACTATTGCTTAAAAACAAAAAGAAAACAACCACCCCCAAAACACCCTCTCCCACCCTCAACACAACTTTATGGAATATCCACTACTGTAATTTCTGAGTTATAATTGAGGAAAGAGAGGCCCAGAGAGGTTAAGCATGCAGGGATTACAAGTCTAGCTTTTGGAAATAGGCCTCGAGAGGAAGCTTGTTTTTGGTTCTCACTAACTGTGGAACCCTGAGTGAGCGAATGACTTAGCCGCTCTGAGCCTCAGTGT
The DNA here is from genome assembly GCA_002007465.1 of Ailurus styani. NCBI lineage: Eukaryota > Metazoa > Chordata > Mammalia > Carnivora > Ailuridae > Ailurus > Ailurus styani. The sequence goes on from LNAC01000018.1 coordinate 1,667,039, forward strand.
TTTCAACTGTAAATAGGGATTCTAATCCCTCCCTGACGCAGCATTAAGTGGGATTCAGTCGAGTGCTTTGCAAAGTGCCACGTGCCCAGAAATCACGCAGTGAACTGCAGCTATGACCCAGCTGGCTCTGACCTCCAGCCCCGCCCGGAATGAGACCAGGAGACCGTGAGAAGCAGAGCCCAGCTCCAGGCATGGGGGGGCCTTATAAACATACGATCCCGCCCAACGTTTGTGTGTTAAAACTTCGGTTATTTAAAAAATGTACTCCTGTGCAGTGATAAACTCAAGTGTGGAAAGAATCTATAGACTATGTTCTGGCACTGTCTGGAATATCAAAAAAAGGCAAACAAACCACATGTCTTCCTTTTTTAAAGATTTTATTTATTTATTTGAGAGAGAATGAATGAGAGAGAGAGAAAAAGAGAGAGCGAGCACGAGCAGGGGCAGAGGCAGACTCCCTGCTGAGCAGAGAGCCCAATGTGGGGCTCAATCCCAGGACCCTGAGGTGGTGACCTGAGATGAGGGCAGATGGCCAATAGACTGAGCCACCCAGGCACTTCCACACAAACTGAATGTCTATTAATTGAGCGCTACTTAAATCATTTCAGGGTTTCTATATACCATGAAATGCTATGCCACTGTAACAAGGAATAAGTTCTTAGGTGCTGGTGTGGAATACCTTTGAGTTTCGGGCTTAATTAAAAATCAGAGAGAGGGGATAGGTAGACAGACAGAGTATAAAGTCTAGAAGGATAGCAGAGCTGGATGCCCATGGGTTGGAGGAAGACCTTGTTGCAAACCTTCTTGTGCTTTTTGAATTTTGAAAGATGTGAACGGGGGTGCTCGGGTGGCTCAGTCAGTGAAGTGTCGTCTGCCTTGGGCTCAGGTCGTGATCCCAGGGGCCTGGGATCGAGCCCCACTCTGGACTCCCTCCTTCATGGGAAGCCTGTTCTCCCTCTCCCACTTCCCCCGCTTGTGTACCCTCTCTCGCTGGGTCTCTCTCTGTCAAATAAATAAAATCTTAAAAAAAAAAAAAAAGAATTTAGCTTCTATTTTGAGTTAAATTGGAGCCACTGGAGGGCGCCTGGGTGGCTCAGTGGGTTAAAGCCTCTGCTTTCGGCTCAGGTCATGATCTCAGCGTCCTGGGATCGAGGCCCGCATCGGGCTCTCTGCTCGGCAGGGAGCCTGCTTCCTCCTCTCCCTGTCTCTCTGCCTGCCTCTCTGCCTACTTGTAATCTCTCTCTGTGTGTCAAATAAATAAATAAAATTAAAAAAAAATTGGAGCCACTGGAAATTTTGAATAGAGTGGGGGAAATCGGCTTATCATTTAAAAGGATTGCTCTGGTTTGTGTTCTGAGGAAGGATTATAGAGCAGAAGGACGGAAACAGGATGAGAGGCTCTTAGAACAATCCAGGTGCGAGATGATGGTAACTATTCTCACTTTCTATGCCTTCCTTACCAAATTAATGGCCTGAAAAGGGCACAAATGTATTCAATAACACACCTGGAGTCCAGAAGTCCCAAATCTAGGGGTCGGCAGAGCGATGCTCCCTCTGAGGGCTCCAGGAGAGAATTCTTCCTGGCTTCTTTCAGCTTCTGGGGGCTCCAGGCATTTTCTGGCTGGGACTGCAAAACTCCGATCTCCACTTCCATCTCCTCGTGGCCTTCTCCCGGCATCCCTGTGTCTCTGATCTCTCTCTCTCTCTCTCTGCCTTTCTCTTACAAGGACATCTAGGGCCCACCCTGAATGCAGGTGGATCTCAACTCGAGATTCTTAATTACGTCTATAGAGACCCTTTTTCCAAATGAGGCCACATTCCCAGAGGAGCATAATTCAACTCATTATTGTGGCTCAGGACCACGCTGATAGCAGTAAAGGTCTTTTTTTTTTTTTTTAAGATTTTATTTCTTTATTTGACACAGAGAGAGAGAGATCACAAGTAGGCAGAGAGAGAGAGGAGGAAGCAGGCTCCCTGCCGAGCAGAGAGCCCGATGCGGGCCTCGATCCCAGGACGCTGAGATCATGACCTGAGCCGAAAGCAGAGGCTTTAACCCACTGAGCCACCCAGGCGCCCAGCAGTAAAGGTCTTAAAAAGATTCTTGATGTATTTTGAAGACAGGGCCCACAGGACTTGAGGAGTAAGAGGATGAGGAGTCAAGAGCGACTGCACAGGTTTTTACTGAGCAACTGGAAGGGTGGAGTTGCCCCATTGAGATTGGGAAGGTGGCAGGTGGATCAGACCGGGGAGAGTGTTAGATCAGAAGTTTGCTCTTGAATGTCACAAGCTGGAGATGAGTATTTGGCACCTGCATGGAGATGTCAGATAGGCAGATGGCTATAAATGCCAAGGTGAGGGAGAAAGTTCTAGGCTCGGGACATAAATCTGTGAATCATCAGCATTGCAGATGGTATTTAAAATCATAAAGCTGGATGACATTGTCTCAGTGGTGAGAGAGCAGGAAGAGAGAAGAGGATCTGTGCCCAGGACCAGTACTTGGCTGTGGCCAGACAAGAATTCAATGTTCCTGCTCCCACTCAACCCACGGGCGGGGGGCCCCCAACCAGCACCCAGGCCCCCGTGGGGCATGACCACTCTTCCAGCACACATCCTCCAAGTGGCCGATAGGCACTGGCTCCTATTTTCATAGACTTCCTTTCATGATCCTTTCTTCTGGACACCCATATACATAAAAGAGTAAGAGCAAGAAGAGGGAAGGAAAAGGCCCTTGCAGTTTGTGGAAATTCCCTTGCACTGACCAGGGAGGACCTGGACCACGGCACCCCCGAGTTCATCTCCACCACAGAAGACTGTTCCGATTTCTGACTTTTCCTTTCAAACCAAAGGCTAGTCACATGCATCAGCTCAGATCAAAATAGCTCTGCCCATCTGAGCGGCATTGCTAACCTCTGTCCATTTCTACATACAGCTTTCCGCTGCCATTCCCGTTTGTTGAAAGATGAGAAAACAAATACATTGGCAGGTTGTCAGGAAATATTTTCTCCTGAAATCCAATATACTGCATGTGATTCAAATCTATTTATACTCTTAAAAAATTAAAATCAATGCTTCTGTTTGCAGCACAGCCGTGTGTTCTTACTGAGTCTCCCTTCACTGTTAAGAGACCCTATCATCTGCAGAGAGCTTTCTCCACTCCACTTTCTCTATTGTGCTTCTGCAGGTGGTTGATGGTGCCAAGGAATACACAGGAGTGGGCAGGATGAACAAAGCCAAGGTCAAGGGTCTCATCTTTTTGTTGACTGTCAGTGTAGTTATGTTTGATAGCCCCAAAATGTAAGTCCTTGAAATTGTAATTTTGAGGTAAAGGGAGGCAGGATTTTGCCTACATGGCTGGAGTTTCAACTGATACAACTAATTTATACCTTGTCTAAGGTGTGCATAAACTCCAAGCGGGTCATTCCTCAGATGGCAACAGAGTCTACAAATATTCTCACAAATGTACACAAAGAAGGTTACAAAGACATCGCCTGCCACGCTCTAAGTAGTAGCATAAAACTGTAAGCAACCTAAAAGTCCATCAACAAACACATTTTTTGTCGTGTTTTTAAAATGTAATGCTATGTATCTTACAAAAGCCTGGATGTGTCAGTTTGCTCAGGCTGCCATAACCAATATCACAGACTGGCGAGGGGTAGGGGGCTTGAAACAACAGAAAGGGATCTTCTCCAAGTTCTAGAGACTAGAAGTCCAAGATCAAGGTGTCAAGCCCGAGATTACTTCTGAAGCTTCTCTCCCTGGCTTGCAGCTGCCCCCTGCTCACCGTGTGTCCCCGTGCTCATCCCTCCGTGTGTGTGCTTGTCTGATGTCTCTGTGTCCTCATCTCTGCTTAAAAGGACACCAGTCCTATTGGATTAGGGCACATCCTAATGACCCATTTTAACTTAATCACCTTTTTTAAAAGGTCTTATCTCGGGCGCCTGGGTGGCTCAGTGGGTTAAAGCCGCTGCCTTCGGCTCAGGTCATGATCCCAGGGTCCTGGGATCGAGGCCCACATCGGGCTCTCTGCTCAGCAGGGAGCCTGCTTCCTCCTCTCTCCTCTCTCCCTGCCTCTCTGCCTACTTGTAATCTCTCTCTCTGTGTCAAATGAATAAATAAAATCTTTAAAAAAAAATAAAAGGTCTTATCTCCCAATGCAGTTATATTCTGAGGTACTGGGAGTTAGGGTTCAAAATATGCATTTTGGGGGACACAATTCAGCCTATACCACTGAACTAGCTCTATATACGCTGACTTGGAAAAGTGGCCTTGAAATTCTGCTTAGAGAAAGAAGCGAGTTGCAGAAGAGGCTGTATGGTTTGATCCTGATGTTGCTTTAAAAATAACATGTGTGCGTGTGTTGTGTAGCGTAGAAAAACATCAGCAAAGGAACACACCAGTTAATGGTGGCTTTCTCTGGAGGGTAGGATGGGAGTGTAGAGAAGTCCAACTTTCTATTTTATAAATGACTGTATTGTTTGAATTCTTTTTTATAACCACCATAATTTAAATTTTGCAAATCTGGCAGGAGACTAGAAAGGCTGCTCTTGCTCCCTGGGAGAGTCCAATGACAGTACATGGCTCAGTATTTTCATCATTGTTTCCGTATTGGGGGCCTACCATGTGCCAGGTGTCTAACTATAAATCATTTGGGGCACCTGGGTGGCTCAGTTGGTTAAGTGTCTGACTTCAACTCAGGTCATGATCTCTGGGTCCTGGGATAGAGCCCTGTGTGGGGCTCCGTGATTAATGGGGAGTCTGCTTCTCCTTCTCCTACTCCCTCTGTCCCTTCCCCTACTTGTGCGTTCACTCTTGGTCTCTCAAAATCTTTTTTAAAAATCTCACGTGACCCCCCCCCACCATAGTGCTATAAGCTGCATATGAGAACCCCCATCTTACAGATGGGGAACCTGGGCCCAGAGAGGGTGGATGATTGGCCCAAAGTTACATAGCAAGTATCAGACAGAGGTGGGAGTCAGGACTGGGTCTTCCTTTTTTTTCTTTATTTTTAAAAAGATTTTATTTATTCATTTGAGACAGAGACAAGAGAGAGCACAAGCAGGGGGAGAGGCAGAGGGAGAGGGAGAAGCAGACTCCCGGCTGAGCTGGGAGCCTTATATGGGGCTCGATCCCAGGAACTGGAGATCATGACCTGAACTGAAGGCAGATGCTTAACTGTCTGAGCCACCTAGGTGCCCCACGCCTGGGTCTTCCAGAGGCCATCCACTGGGCCATGGGGATGGCTTGAGTGAAATCTTCTCCTTTGCCGGAAAAATGCCTTGGAATGTCTGCTTCTGAGCTTGTTGGTGGTCGGGCATTAGTGACATATCCTTAGAGAAGGGGTGTCCCCTCTTTGGCTACTGGGAACTAGCCCAGGAGATGCCCACAAGGAGCTCTCCAGCTGCTACTCCTTGGAGCTAACATTCATGAGTGTCCACGCATGTTCGGCTCTGCTTATAGATGCTTAACATCTATGAACAGATCCTCCGCAACAACCTCATTTTGTAGATGAGGAGAGTGAGGCACGAAGAGCTCCCCAAAAGAGAGACAACCTGATAAGCCACATACTGCTGGCTTTGTGCAGGCTGCTGGGCAGTGAAGTGTTCTGCTTTCAATTACTCACATCGTGGTGGGAAGAGCAGGGGTGATATGAATCCCTTGGTAATCAAATAGAATCAATTTGAAAACGTGCGCCAGAACATACCAGAAGTTAAGTGGATTCACCATTGAGATAATGGGTGTGCAGTGCCAAGGACAGTGCCTGGCACAGTGTGTGTCCTCCTAACAAGCAATTGTTCAACCTCAGACCACAGGCAAGGGGCCAGGTGCGTAGAATGGACACAGGCTGGGGCCACACTAATCCTTGAGCAACTAGACGTGGGTATACATCTAGAGATGAAACTGAGATCCGAGTCGAATATACTGTTCAATCCAGAATCAATCTCAGAATTCCAATACATAGCTGAGAATTCAGATTTAGTGGTGGGGAGTGAAGACCTGGTCACATGTCAGAGCTGCAGGAGGGGTCTCTGTGGTGGTTGGGATGAGCAGGCTGGCAGGCTTGAGCTCACAGTATGTGCCAAATGCAGGCTTCTTTCCTTTCAGCCTGAAGCCAAGGAATGTTATTAGTGCATTGGTGATATTTGGGGGTGCCTTGGAGCTCCATATTTTTAGCCAAAAATTAACGCCCACAGGACTGGTCCAGAGTTATCAGGGTATTGGGTCCAGTGGGTGATTTCATGAAAGCTGTCTTGTTCAAAGCTGTGCACAAAAGTGGGTTAGAAAGAAGTAGACAAACTCTCCAAGACAGAATGGGGACCAACAAGGATAGATGCAAAGTCATACAGTGAGGTTCAAAATATTGCACAAGAAGGCTGGAGAGCTCAGGCTGGACAAGACTTCACGTGAAGGCTTGAAATTACTCATTTCAACTTTAAGTATAATATGACACAACTGCTGGGAAAGCTAGTGCAAATGTAATCTGCATTCCTAGAAGCATGGTGTTTAGGTCCAGAGAGGTGAGGGTCCCACGCCCTTGGGACTGGCCAGACTTCCCTGGGACTTGGGGTCTAGCTGGTAAACAGTGGCAGCAGCTGTGAACAGCGGCCCAGGGCTGGATGGAGCCCTCGGGCATACTCTGTTGGGCTTACACAATGTTGTAAAAACACAAAAACAGAGTCAAAAAGCACACAAACTGATCTGACAAAAATTAAAAAAAAAATTGCAAACAAACCCAAATTTCCAGCAGCCTTTGAAAGCTTCCACGATCTGGCACCATCCCTTCGTGACAACACCTGGGTGGATCCGAGCAGCATCTGCTTCCTTCAGACCGTGCACCTGCTCGCCAGTTTGCCACAGCACACCCCGCCACCCCCCAGCCCCGTGGTGGCCAATGGAGCAGCTGAGGGTGGGTTGCTTCTATTACAGAATGTGGAGGGGGTAGGGGAGGGCTTCTTTGTATCCATGTCTCCGTGCAGAGTGGAAAATGGCATAGTGAGAAGACCATGAGATTTTTACTGCTGTCAGCCTACTCTTTTTGTTTTCATGACTAGTCCAGTTTATCGAAAGGGGACTCTGGCTGGGATATTGAGCCTAGGGGAAGATCGGGCTCAGAGCAGGTAGGATTCTGGAGTGAGATATTGGAAGGACTGTCACAGGGCAGGGGGGTTAGCCTGTGTGTTACTTTGGTGGGTAGACCAGATGACAAGAGTTCTAGAATAGCAGGTTTCACCTTCACATATGGTTGACTTTTTGAGCAACCACACCTTCCAAATAGGAAGTTGTCTTGGGGAGTGAAAAGCTGGAGGACAGGAGGGCAAAGTTGTCGGGGGAAGGGATAGAAAGAACTCAGAAGGAGGCAGTGTCTAGCCAGGAATTCGGGTCCCACCATTAGTCACTGTGGACTTCAAAGAGTTTGTTAACATGATGCCTGCAAAAACAGACATTAAAATCATGCTGCCTTTTAGAGAGATGGTGAGGGTAAAATTAAAGAGAGCAAGTAAATTATTTTGTATAATGTTTGGCATGTAGTAAGCACCCCATAAACTTTAGCTATTATTTGCAACTGGGTGAAAGGTTGGATAATTTATTTCTAAGGTCATTGCCAAATCCTAGCTCGTGATGCTATATCCCATCCTTCTCCAATCCCTCCCTCCAAGAAGTTGCTAAAAAGAAAGAAAATGAGTGAATTTCAATCTCCTCTTCTCTTAAAGACACTTCTAACTCATGAAATGGCCACAGGCTAACTCTGTGAACTACAGGCTTTATTTCTAGCTCCTTCTATGGCCTCTTTCTTTGTGTCAAATACCCTGGAAGTCTGCTATGGTTCACAGAAGGTATGCTCACTTGAAAATGTTTGCTTATCTTTATTGCTTCAGATTTCATGTTGATTGCCCTGAGGCCTTTTATCAGTAGTGATGATATCAATAGGCTGAATCAAGTTCAAGATCAATCAGCTTCTTAGGACATGAGTTTGAAAGAAGCAGACAGACAGATACGAAATGCTGAGCCTTTAAATTGAGACAGAGGCTTCTTCCTTTGAGTGCGGGATGAATGGGTGCTGGTTGTATTATGGGCTGCTGGGCCTGCGGTTTTATGGCTAAGGTTGGTGGAGAGGGAAGAAATGTGAGAACACCACAAGTTCCTTTTTCTGGCAGAAGTTGGCTGTGGCAGACACTGCAAAACATATACCCATTCTCCTTCCTCCTTACTGGTTAAAACCCCAATTTTGTTCAGGATGTGAATGTGCCTAGTTAATCACACTTCCCTAGTCGTTCCCCGCCCACCCCTCCCCCACCCCCC
>LNAC01000018.1:1675500-1693385 GCA_002007465.1 Ailurus styani
GCAGGGAGCCTGCTTCTCCCTCTGTCTGTCTCTGTCTTTATCTCTCATGAATAAATAAATAAAATCTTAAAAAGAAACAGAAGTTGACTTCTTGTTACATGAGAATGATAAACCTCTTATTTAAGTCATTGTTTATCAGATGTTCTGTTTCTTCCAGCCAACCACAGTTTCTACAGTTCTCAAATCCGCAACTAGGTGTCCAACAATTCAATTCTATTCAGACACTCTCCACCCAGAATTAACATCAGATGCCATAGGTTTGAGGCTCCTTCGCACCAGACCGCCCCCACTTCAGATGCCAGCCATGAGTCCTGAGCCATCCACACTTCTCATTCCCTACCCCCTCCTCAGGTTTGACGATTTGCTAGAACTGCTCACAGAACTCAAGAAAGCACTTTACTTGTGTTTACTGGTTTATTATTAAAAAAAAAAAAAATAGAACTCAGGGGGCGCCCGGGTGGCTCAGTTGGTTGAATGTCTGCCTTTGGCTCAGGTCATGACCTCAGGGTCCTGGGATCGAGCCCCTCGTTGGGCTCCCTGCTCAGTGGGGAGCCTGCTTTTCCCCCTCCCTCTGCCTACTACTTCCCCTGCTTATGCTGTCAAATAATTAAAATCTTAAAAAAAAAAAAAAGAATCTAACTCAGGAACACCAAATGCAAGAGAAGCATAAGGGCGTAGGGCAAGGTCTGGGGGAGTGTCTAGAGCTCCCAGGCCCTCTCCAGGCACTACCCTGTCAGCACATCCTTGCACTCAACCCAGAAGCACCTAAACCTGTTGTTTACAAGTTTTTAATGGAAATTTCAATCCTAGGCATGATTGAACTCAGTCTCCAGCCCCTTCCCCTACCTGGAGGTGGGATGGGGCTCAAAGTTCCAACCCTCTCATCATGCATTGGTCTTTCTGGGACCAGCCTGAAGCTAGCTGGGTGGGAAGCAGCCACCAGTCATCTCATTAGCATACAAAAGATGTTCTCATTCAAGAGATTCCAAGGCTTTTAGGAGCTCTGTGCCAGGGACCAGGGAAAAAGACCAAATATTTTTTTGTTACACCATGGAATCCTATCTAATTCATAGGCCAACTACTTACTAGGTACTTCCATTAATTTTCATTGTATAACAAAGTACTCCAAAGCTTGGTGGCTTATAACAATCACCATTTCATTATTTCTCACAGAATAATGAGGTTCAGCTGGACGACTCTTCAGCTGGTTTCTCTTGGGGTCTCATGTGGTTATAATAGGAAACCCAAGATGGCTTCACTCACATGCCTGGCATCTTGGCAGGGGCAGGTGAAAGCCAGGGGCTCCTTTCTCTCTCACTGGTCTTTCCACGTGTCTTTCTACATGGCTGCGGGATCCCAAGGAGAACATTCCAATGGATAAGGACTTATCAAGCCTTTGCTTTCATCGTGCTTGCTAATGACCACCGGCTAAGCCCAGAGTCATTGTGCCACCAGTCACAGCACCACCAAATTAACAGTCTACCACACCAGGAATGTTGTAGAAGGAATATATTCTTTACATAGAGGATGGGACTGTATTAACTGCCAAGTCCCTCTGAATAGTAGATTCCCTCCTTTTACAGTGCTTTCCATGATTCTACCCTAATCTCCTTCCCACCTCTTTTCCTTTTCCTCTCCTGACAACTAACCCTCACCCCAAAAAAGCAAAAAATGTGCCAGGTGCTTACAGAAGCATCCCAGTGACTTAGAATCTACGAATTAGGACCTGAGCTCTTTAGGTTATAAACTGATAGCCCACAGATAGGTTTTGATTAGAGCTCAGTTTTTAAAAGTAGGGAAATTTCAGGGATGCCTTGGTGGCTCATTTGGTTAAGCATCCGACTGATTTCTGCTCCAGTCATGATCTCAGGGTCATAGGATCAAGCTCCAGCTTGGACTCCATGCTCAGCTGGGTCTGCTAGAGAGTTTCTCTCTCCCTCTGCCCCACCCCCCCAAAATAAATAAATCTTTAAAAAAAAATAAATAAGAGTAGGGAAATTTCCAACACACTGAAAAGTAAAAATAGACTCATAAACACAGAGGGAAAAACCTGGCTGTTTTCAGAGGGAAGGGGTTGGAGGGATGGGCAAACTAGGTAAAGGGGTTTCAGAGGCAAAAATTTCCAGCTATAAGACAAATGAGTCACGGAGATGAGAAGTACATCATAGGGAACACAGACAATAATATTGTATAATAACATCATATGGTGACAGATGGTAACTATACTCACTGTGGTGAGCATTTTGTGATGTATATAAGTGTTGGATTGCTATGTCGTAAACCTGAAACTAACATTATATGTCAACTATACTTCAATTTAAAAAAAATCCATATTAGAATTCAGATTCCCAGCTTCCCCTGAAAATCTGAAAGAGCAAGCATGCTTCCATGGCAACAAGAGGCAAGAGCTAGTGATGATTCCCTTTTGGAAGGACCAAGGCTCTCCAGCACACCATGGTCCCCACGACTCCATAGTGGTCTCATTCACATTGGAACCACGGATTCTAACTTGCCTTCGCTGCCTCACCCATCACTTTCATCTCTCTGGCCTCTGAAGGTTTTTGAGTTGCAATCCCTGCTTGAAACTAATTCTGAATTTTTTCTCTTTCACCATACCTTCCCCCCCAACCAATTTATCTCCTCTCTATAAAATGTGCTCACTGTTCGTTTCCACTCACTCACTGTAATTCCATCATTGTGTTTTATCTGAAGTCTTTTCCAGTTTGAGAACAGCTCATCAAACAACGTCTTGCCTTTTGTTTAAGCAATGCCAAGAGAAAAAAAAAAAAAAGAAAATCCCACCTCCTTTTAAAAGCCTTGCTTGACTTAATTGTGGTAGTGGATTCATCTGGATTCAACTGTGTTTAAATTCAGGACCCCTGGCTTCAAATCCTTCATAATGTCTCAGGTGAAAACTTGATTACCCATATCACTGTTTCCGGATTACAGAGAGATGCCCACAACACGAGGACAGGGTCTCCATACAAAGCATTATTCTATAACATGAGGACCAAGAAACACAACCAAGTCCCTTACAAAGAGACATAGTTGGTTCAGATTTGGAGAATCATTGAAGTGGTTCTCAAAGTGTGGTCCTCGGAACAACATTACTGGCCTTACCTTTTCACAGCTTTTTAAAAATGCAGTCTCCAGGGCGCCTGGGTGGCTCAGTGGGTTAAAGCCTCTGCCTTCGGCTCAGGTCATGATCTCAGGGTCCTGGGATCGAGGCCCGCATCGGGCTCCCTGCTCAGCGGGGAGCCTGCTTCCTCCTCTCTCTCTCTGCCTGCCTCTCTGCCTACTTGTACTCTCTCTCTGACAAATAAATAAATAAATAAATAAATAAAAAATGCAGTCTCCAGCCTCACCCCTGATGCTAATGGATCAGGCACTCGGAGGGGGCAGGGCCAAGCAATCTATGTTTTAACAAGCCTTAAGGGCTTGATGCACACTGCAGTTGGGGAACCACTGATTAGAGCCATGCCCCGCCAGTTGGCCTTGTGTTTCCAATTTGAGCCAAGCAGAGTAAGTGGACTCCTCCCCAAGGACAGTTAGTTCTGCTGCCTTTTTTATATTTTCCAGAGTCCCTCATGGCCGCAGGTTAGTGATTCCCAAAGTAGCTCAGCATCAGTACCACCTGAGGACTGGTTCCCAGCTCTTCCCGCCCCCACTCCGAATCAGTAGGTCTGGGCTGAACCTGGAAGTGGGCAGCTCTAACAGTCCCCCTAGGTGATGCTAGTGATCACTTATACTCGGAAACCATTTGTAGAAAGTATCTGCTGATGGGTTCATCTCTTTCTACTCACCACTAAGCGCAGGTTGGGGCAATTTGGCACCCCGGTTCCTAGAAAAACACAAAGTCCACTGGTTTGGGAGGAGCACTAAGTGGTAGAGGGCACCTGCCGAGCGATGCACCTGTCTGCACGCTGCCCCTTTCCCCCTGCAGAGTGCGGCTCTCTTGCCCAAACGCCCACGCTGCCAAACTGTTTGGTGGGCCTGCCCTTTGGGGCTGTTTGTAATGGCATTTGACCCATAATATGCTGTCTACCTGGCCACAGGGGATTGTTTGCAGACCTTCTGGAGGGTTAATAAATAAATGATGGGCTTCTTTCTGGCCACAGGAAACCATCTCAAGGTCAATGATATTGCAGAGCAGAGCTTTCCAGAGCTTGCTAAGATTAAAAAATCATCAGCTCCCACTAACCACATCCCCTCTTTTCTGAAACTTTGAAGCTTTGCTGCTGCAAAAAGGAGCACAATTAAGCCTCGATAAAATTTTAATAGCGGGAATTATGCACTCTGCAACCAGCCTACAATTAGCCGTTGCTATGCTACGGGCAGAACCTAATCACGATAATGAGGCAAACAAAGGGAGGGAATTAATCAGGGCTATAAGGTTAGTGCACAGCCGGTTCCATCTCAGAGCACTGATTTCTGAAACACAGCAGTTAGGCCCCTGGGAAATCTCAGTCCTACGCAAGGTTAGATTAGCTGGTGTGGGGTGGGTGTGTGTGTAATCTTCTGAGTAAGGAAGGCTATGAACAATATCATTCCTACACTGCCATGAGGATGTATTCATTTTTTCAAAAATCATGATGCCCCTCCTCTGTGCAGGAAACCATGCTAGATTCTGCGAGAGAGAGAGACTGTTTATAGATGCAAACCCTGCCCTCTAGGACTTCGCTACCCCAGGTGTGCTCCTTGGACCAGCAGCATCAGCACCACCTGGGAGCTTGTTAGAAATGCAGAAGCTCAGGCCCCCCCCCCGCCCCCCGCCCCAGACCTCCTGAATCACAGGTGGATTTTAGCAAGATCCCCAGGTAACCTATGTACATACGGGACATGTGAGACCCTGCTCTGGATTTCATCCTAGTAATTCTAACATTGTTATTATAATAATGATGGTTTCTGCCAGGTTCCACATGAGGCATTCGAAATGGATGACTATCTCATTTAATCTTTACCATAACCCTATGGGGCTCCGCTCATTATGCATGTGCGGAAACTGAGGATCACAGGAGTTAAGAAACTTGCCCAAGGTCACCGAACTAGCAGTAGGAGGAAGTAGATTGGTAATTCCAGGGTTTCCTGATGGCAAAGTCTGGGTTCTTAGCCTCTGGTCTGAAGTGCCTCCTATGACAAATAGATGGAGAGTGGCTAAAAATCACAATTCAGATCAGTGTTTGATAAACACTGTCACAAGTGTGTCAAAAAAGTAAGACAATTTTAAGAGAATATAAAGGGGTAGGAGTCTCTTTTGGCTGGGGTGAGTAAGGATGGAGGAAGTAGCCTTTGAGCTGGAATCTGAATAAGTGGGATTTATATAGCTATAGTGGTGGGAAGAGTGTTCCAGGCAGCAAGATCAGCATAAGCAAAGCACAATGACTTGAAGGCATAGAGAATGTCCATGGGGCTAATGAGAAGAATGCTTGTGTGCGATCCATGTGTGAGGTGGGGCTGGCTTATGGAAGACCTTGAATGTGGAGATAATTTCCTTAGGAGGGGATGAGGATCCAAGCAGGGTGTCTGAGCCGAGGGTGTCATGGTCGGGCCACGTTCCAGAAAGAGCTGTCTTGGACATTATGAACTGCATAGAGAAGAAGGCCACAGGGAAGCCTGCGAGTCCAAGCCACCATGGGGTCTTTTGGGATCTGAACTGGGGGTGTCAGTGAGATCAGAAATGAAGGAGTGCCAAGAGATCCTGTGTAGAGTGGGGGGACAGGGCACTGGAATGAGTTCTAGCCTCCAACTCCAGACTCCACCCTTGGTGACTGGGAGAGCACCAAGTCAAAGGGAAGGATGGCTTGGGGAGAAAGATGGCATCATGATTTGTCATGTACTACATTTCATGTGATTCGCATCCTCCCATCAGCAGCATTGATGCTCATCCAACAGATGTTCACTGAGAGGGACAGCAAAACGAAGAAGGCACAGCAACAAAGAAATGGCGGCTCACAGTAACTGAGTACCGTAGGCAGGGACCAAGCTCAGGGCTTTACAGGCATTACCCTTCTGACCCTTCTGTGACCTCCTGAAGTGACTTGTCACCCCATCCCCCAAAACCCAGGATGCACATTCTAATCACCTAAGGAGCTTTAAAAAAAAATACCGGGACCTAGTGCCCACCCCCTAAAAGATGTGTGCACAGTTACTGAGTTGAGTGAGGGTTCTGGTCCAAGGCAGTGAGGGTATCAGCTGAGTGGAACTTCCAATTCTGCCAATGCTCTTCAGCCAAAGAGCCACCAGGAACACATCTGTAGCTAAACAAGTGAATGCACTTGGGCTTTGCGGGGTCACTCGGGAGTGGGGTCTCGGGAAGTTGGGCTTGCTCTAGATTGGATGGCTTCGGAAAGTAGGGGCCATGCTAGGAGTAACTCAATAAATCTCCTCTGGGGGGGGGAGGGAAGACTGGAATTAAGACCATGTTGAAATTGGTAAAGAAGTAGCAATCACTCATGGTAGCCAAGAGAAGGGCTATCTGGGACTTGGTGGGTGGCGGAACGACCTTGTTTTGTCGGAGCTTGAATAAAATTATGAGGTGGCCTTGCCTCGTCTCATTACATCTTGGTCTCAGAGTAAACTTGTCTGAGGTTGGCATTCTGTGAAATCATTTTCATCTAATAGGAGCTTAACGTGGCTTGGCTCTGCGGGTCAGGCGGGCTTCCGAATGTCGGGGCGCACGGCTGTCCCTCCCATCCTCCGTCCTCCCTCTCTCCCGCCGTGGGGGGGGGGGGCGTGGGCAAAGGAAAGAGAAGACCCCGCGGAGGGGAAGGAAGAGGGAAGAAGGTGTCCGCTGAGGAAATGAAAAGCCAGGGCAGAGGAGGAAAAGGTGCAGGTGGTTGCGGGGAGACTAGCCTGATGAATCCGGCCGCCCAGCCCCACACTGAACCACACAGCCCTCACGTGTCAGCGGTGACCTTGCGGCCCATCCCCCTCGGAGCCGGCGCTCTTCCCGCCATCTGTTTGGCATCGGGCGTCTGGTGATGCTCAGCTTGGTGTGAAGGGGAACCTGCTCACGGAAGGGGAGGCGGGACGGCGGCGAGGAGACCCGGGGCCGCCAGGCCCGCAGCCCTGGGTGGGGGGGCAGGGGGGCGTATGCGCATGCGCGCGCGCTCACTCGGGCGTAGGGAAATCGTGGCGCGACTGCTCCCTGGGCTGGGTGACACGCAAGGCGTGTGGGCCGAGGACTCTCCCCGAGTCTGGAGTCTGGCCCCCGAGCAGGTGTCTGCAGCCTCCCTGCCCCCACGCCAACTTATCTGGAGCAGGAGGAGGGGGTGGGCCCCTGAGCCCCTTAGTGCTCCCACCCGGCTCCTCCGGGGCTGCCATCTGGGAGGCGGGGGCCTTTCCTCCACTTTGGGGCTGGCTCTATGGGACTCGGATGGTTCAGGGGCTGTGGAGACAGCAGGGCCCAGGTGGCACCACCCCTGCCATGTCTGTTGTGCCTTTCTTGCCTTGGCTCAGGCTTTCCCTCTTCCTGGAAAGCCTGTGCCTGCCCCCGCCCCAGCCAGCCTTGCGACTGAAGGCCAATTCCTGCTTCCCCGGAGCAGAATCAGTGATCCCCTCCTCCGTGCTCCCAGAGGGAGGTCTTTCCCCCTGCTTCTACTGAGAAACTCCTCACGTGGTGCCTGTTGTTTTGTGTTCCTTACCCGAGTGTCTCCCCTACAGACAGGGGATGGGTTTATTTACCCCTTGGTCGCCAGCCCCTGGACCTGGGCCAGACTCACAGCAGACATTTGGTAAATGTTGGGAGAGGTGAGGAGAGAGAACTCGACTGCCAGCCACATCTTGGGGGTTGAGGGGCAGTGAAGTCGGCCCTGGTGCTGTTGAGGGTGAGCAGGTTTCTCCTCTGGCCCCAGCAACCGCTCCCTTGCTCCCTTGTCTCCCCACCTCACTGTGGCTTTTACGGAGTCAGGAGTGGATAAGGCAGATGTGGGGGAGTTCCAAGCTTGGGAAGAATCTAGGCCACAGGAAGCGGCAGGTATTCTGGTGTTCAGGAGGGCCTCAAAGGAAGGAGTGACTGGCAGGTGTCTCCCCTGTGAATACAATTTTGATCCACAACTTTCGTCTCTCTCTAGAACGGACTCCTCAGTGAAGCCACAGAGGTAAAAAACAGAACCAAACCAAAAACCTAAAAGAGGGCTCCCAGGGCAATAAGATGGGGGACTTGGGGATTAGGAAACATGACTCACCCCCTGGGCTCCCTTGGTGGGGAAAGCAGAGTTAGCTTTAAGTCTAGCCTGGGGTGGCTGTGTCCCTGGACAGGCCCGGTCTCCTGGCCCTTGTCGGGGCCTCTGCACTGGGACCTCTGCACTCTGGGGTGTGCTGGTGGAGCCGGGTCTCCTCTTTGCAAACGAATTGTGCAGCTCTCCAGTTATGCACGCCGGCACCCAGAGCCTCCATGGGGATGCTAAGTGAAAGCAATAATCAGCGCATGCGTAATGATTCCTAGCATCTGTAAAGGACAAGACACATAAAGAGACCAGGAGAGGCAGGACAGGTAGGAGGGATTTCTGTTCTCTGCCGGAGATGACCATGGTGTTCAGCACCTCAGGACTCACCAGCCTGTCAATTCTCACCTCGGGCCATGTTGGAAACCACAGAGGCTCCTTACTGAAGTTTCGAGATGTAGCCAGGGGCAGGGAGGATGGAGAGAGAATTGGGAATAACATTTGAAATGTTCCCCTGAACCCACCCCCCATGGGGCACAGGGGCAAGATCTTGGCAGTGATGATCTCGAAGAGGCCCCTTGGCACAGCGGAGTGAGGGGAGACCTGGCTGTCAGATAGGCCAGCGTTCGAATCCCGGCTCTCTACGCTCTAGTCCTGTGATCCTCCACAAAGCCTTTGAATTCTCCAAGCTTCTATTCCATCCTCTAGAACAGAGATCGTGTCCCTCCTCTGAAGCTGCTGGGATTTGGATTCAAAGAACGGATATGGCCCGTAGGGAAGGAGGGAGCACAGGCCTGGCCTACTGGAGCCGTCCGAGGAAGGAGGTTCCCTTCCTGCCACCCCTCCCCTTCATAGGATGGGAGCACGCCCTCCCCATACCCTCCCCACCTGCACACCAGACAGCCTTGTTTCTCACCTCATGAATTACCGAGGAGTTCGCCTGCATGTGAACATTCTGTGAGAGGAAGCGGCTGGCCGGAGGCACTGGTCAGTGGGTTCCAAGTATTGGCTTTCCTATGTGTAAAGCAGAACTTCCAATTTGTCCTAAAGAATAGCTCTCCAACTGCCTGGAGGGCCTCAGGCTGGAGCAGGCTGGGAGTGGATAACAGTCTCTCTTTTCCCATCATGATTTTATCGACTCTAATCGCTTCTCTGTCCAGACTTCAGGCCTCCAAGTTTTCAGCATCAAGTGATTCATCTCAAAGGCCACCCCCGTGGGCCCCTCATCTGCTGTTTAATTGGAGAAGGGGGTGCTGGAGGCCCCAGAGCCGTAATTGCATTTGTTAATGGGTAGGTACAATTATCCCTGCCACACTCCCGCACACTGCCAGGCCGACAGAAGATGATTAAGGGGATCTTTACAACTCCAGCTCCCTACAGCCCTCTCCACTAATTGAGCAGTGGAGGAAGCGATATTGAGCTCCCCCACTCCTTTCTTTAAATTAACTCCTGGCTCCAAAGTCCTCCTCAGAGCGGTGCCTCAGCCACATGGCTCAGAGCATTCTGTTCCAACCCCATCTGTCACCTGTCACTTAGGCATGGGGCCCAGCCAGGTCGTCAGTGGATCCATCCATCACCCATGGACTGGGAGTAGACTGGGGATGGGGGGGTAACTTTATGGCCCCCAGACGGTGATATCATCCAACCTGACTGTATCACCTGATTTAACTGAGAGGTGGCTGAAGGTGTCCCCTTGTCTCCAGACTTTGGCCACCTGCACTCTGTCTGGACTGCCACAATTTCCTCCTGACTGGTCCACTGCACTCTGATTTAGTGCGTTCTCTACCCGGCAGCCAGAGCAGAGTGATCAGGCTGAATCACAAGCAGGGTTAAGCACTAATGTTCAAAACCCTTTAACAACTTCCCACTTTACCCAGCATGCAATCCAGTCCCCACCCCAAGGCTTACAAGGCCCCATGGGTAGAGTGGGGGAGGCTGGTACACTCTCCATTCTCAACCTGTATCCTCTGGCCCTTGGATACTGAGCTCTACCCACACTGGTCTTGTCATTCCAGTTCCCCCAACATACAAAAGCCTCAGGGCCTTTGCACATGCTCTTTCCACTTCTTGGAAGAATTTCCCTTCACACTTTTCATGGTCAGCTCCTTCCTACCCTTTAGATCTCTGTTGCTAAAGAGAGGACTTCTGTCCTGTGACTGCCATATCTTAAGTAATTTCCCACCATCTTAGTTCTTTTTTACAAAATACTTGTTTCCTTTTAATTGTATATATAATTTTCATTATTTTCATTTTGTTCTTTTGCTACATATTTTTGTGGTGGTTTGTGTCTCGCTAGACTATAGCTCCATGAGATCAGCCTCCTTCTTTTAGCTCACGGTTGTACCCCAAATACTTGTTGGAGTGCTTGGTACTTCCTCACTCATTCAGCAAGTGTTTATTGAGCACCTACTACATGCCAAGCATTTTCTTAGGCATGAGGCATACAGCAGTGAACAGACAGGAGAAAATCTCTGCCCTCCTGGATCTTCCATTCTAGAAGGGACAGTAGAGGCAGGCAATAAACAGTGAACATAATAAGTAAATCATGGAGAATGTTCGAAGGTGACCAGGGCTCTTTTTATCAACCAAGGCTAATGCTATATAATTCTCTGTGACCCTGGGAATTAAGTATTGGGTAAAAAGCTAAAGAGGAAAGAAATGTGTGTGTGTGTGTGTGTGTGTGTGTGTGTGTGTGTGTGTGTCTGTGTTGGGGTGCAGGTCAGTTAACAGTGTGGACATGGGTGCATTTTGTTCCCATGAAAATGGACATGTGACCACCTTACCCCTTCCTTCTTCTGGGTGTCCATCTCCCACCACTGATGGCTCTCACTTTGCTAGGAAGCACCACCCCCTGCGCATCTACATTTCCCTCTCATTCCCCACAGAAAATCTCCCACCCTGCGTGCCCATTGCAGCAGGATGCTCGGGTGAACTTGGGTTTGGCCTGCTTAGCATTTATTCCCCTTTCTTCTAGAAACAACACCCCAAGTTTTATTCGGAGATGATTCCCTCCCCCATTAGAAGCAGGCTTGGTAGAACTGTTAATCACAGCTCTGTCTTCCCCCAGCCAAGGTGGCACTGGCACACTCCTGACACTGGCACACTGGCACTGACTCCTGAACCTGAGTCCCACATGGAGAGACAGGAAGATTTCAAAACCGAAGTTCGTTCATTCTGATGAAACGATTGTCCATTCATTCCTGCTCCCAGGCCCCCAAAGCTGCTCTGTCCCTGTTCTTTTCAGTCATGTGTCTCACTTGTCCTTTCTTTTTTTTTTTTTTTAAAGATTTTATTTATTTATTTGACACAGAGAGAGAGATTACAAGTAGGCAGAGAGGCAGGCAGAGAGACAGGGAGAGGAGGAAGCAGGCTCCCTGCTGAGCAGAGAGCCCGGTGCGGGCCTCGATCCCAGAACGCTGAGATCATGACCTGAGCCGAAAGCAGAGGCTTTAACCCACTGAGCCACCCAGGCGCCCTCACTTGTCCTTTCTTACTGGAGCTGCTCCACCGTCCTTCTGTACATCATTTCTTGTTCATGACCTTGGGGCTTGGCTTGAGTTGCTTGCAGCCAGAGATCCCGCCCAGTGCTGACCGCAGCTGGCTTCCCCAGTATAAGGGAATATGGATGCAGACCAGTGCTCTTGCGGCTCGGGGGATTGGGGCTGGAAGCCCATGCCTTTGGGCCTCAATTTCCTTGCTAGTAAAATCAGGACAATAACATCCCGGTCCTCATCAGACAGGAGGTGTGTGCCTGTGAAAGTGCCTGGCAGCCCCATCCCTCCAGTGCTCTTCCTGACCTCTCACGCAAGTCTGAGGGGAGATGGAGTGAAGTAGCCACAGCAGGTCCTCACACAGGTTGCTATGGGAACCCCAGCCACATGTGCAGCATCCTGGGGGGCGCCCGCAGCTGCTGGGAGACTGACCGCAATGACTGCTTTTTGGAGCAAAAAGGCCCAGCTCTTCCTGTCCCTCCCACCCTCCCCGCCCCGCCCTGGGTCCCAGCTCGGCTCAGGACTGGGAACAGAGCAACAGAGCAGCTGCTCAGCTTGGGGAGATGGGAGGAGGACCAGAACTCCGGACAGCTCTCAGCTTCCAATCTCCGGGGAGGCCGGCAGGGAGGAGGAGGAGCAGTACATGGCTCCAAAGTCTCAGACTGCACACGGGCCTTAAGAAGCCACATCGTCAATCCATCCTGTGGCGAACATCAAGTGAGTCAGTTCTGGGAGCCCAGCACTCAACTGAGGGGGCAGTGAGGGGGACGATAAGAAAACAGTAGTGGGGGGCGCCTAGCTGGCTCAGTGGGTTAAAGCCTCTGCCTTCGGCTCAGGTCATGATCTCAGGGTCCTGGGATCGAGGCCCGCATCAGGCTCCCTGCTCGGCAAGGAGCCTGCTTCCTCCTCTTCCTCTGCCTGCCTCTCTGCCTACTTGTGATCTCTCTCTCTCTCTCTCTCTCTGTCAAATAAATAAATAAAATCTTAAAAAAAAACAGTAGTTGGAAGGCCTTGGTGGAAATAAAAATAGAAATTGGCAACAGCAAGCTTGGCTATTATTTATGGAGCGCCCACCCCGCGTTAGGCACTCAGCCTACTTCTCTCCATACATCCCATGAGCCCACACCATCAACCATGCGGGGAGCCCTCAGTATCCCCATTCACGGCCCGTGGGGGCGGAGCTCAAGAAGTCATCGCGCATGCGCATGCCTGAGCTTACCTGGCAGGCGAGATCGCTCACCCAGGGTGATCAAACTGCTCACAGGCCAATTCACTCACACCCAGAAACTCGCTGAACACCCCATACCTTTGGGGCTGTGTACCAGCCACGCTTGGAGTTCCGTGGGAGAAGCCCAGGCGCACACTGAGGATGGTGACACCGGTGAGGCCACCGAAGGGCCGGTGAAAGCAGCGGGGCAGGACCCGGCTGTGCAGTGAATGTCGGGGTGACGTGGAGAGACGTGGCTGACCTGGGCCTGGGAGCATGGCGGAGTGGTGGTTTAGCAACGGAACGGAGGGCAGCGGGGAGGAGGGCATTTCTCGCGGGGCTCGAGCACAAGTGAGCCCCTTGGGGCATATGGGGCAGCTTCCCGCGGGGGTCCCTCAGCTGGGTGCCAGCTCATGCCTGGAGCAGAAGCCAGACCGCCAAGGACCTTGTGTGGAATGCCAGGCAATCTGAACTACGTCTGGTGGGAAAGGGGAGGTCTCAGAGGGGTTTTAAAGCAGGGGAGTGACGTGATCAGATCTGCCTGATGCCCAGATGCCCCTACTCCTGTGTGTCCAATGAACCAAAGAGTAGGCCAGGAACGGGGGGAGGGAGTCCGGCCAGGACACCACTGCTGCTGTCCAGTGGCCCAGCGCGGGGCTCAAGGGAACTGTGGGCGTGGTAGGTGGGGGAGAGGGACCGTCGGGTGAGACACTGAGAGATGGAACCAGGGGGCTCTCAGTGGCAAGAAGCTGAGGACAAAATTACGTTCTTTGCCAGAAACGTCTAGGTGTTTGTGTGTTTGTGTCGGTTGACACGCGTGCCGTGCGTGCGCATGCCTGCTCATACACACACGAGAGGCTGCTCTCTGGATGCAGGCCGGGGCCATGCATGCAAGCGATCTGTGTGTGTGAGCTTCTGTGTGCTCTCAGACACATCCACGTGGCCGTCTCTGTGCGTCTGTGCCTGTGGCCCATGTACCTGTCTGCTGCTCCCATCCAAGCGTGAGGCCCGGCCCCCTTGTGCTCTGGGCTCAGTGCAGGATTCTGTACGCCCTGGTGGCGCAAAACCCGCCCCCACCTCCCGGGGCTCACGCTTACAGGCTCCCACTGCTAACCCCAGCTGCATTTTCCGTCCCTGTTTGATGCTGCAACATGAACCCTGAGGCAGCACTTCAAAGGGAGCACCAGGGGTGGAATAAAGAAGGCAAACATCAGGATTAAAATTGTGAGCTAACCCTGCTCTTGCTCCTGTTCCCGCCCTGGCCCAGGGACCTTCCTCTACAGACAGGCTTTGACTTGACAACTGCATTTTACCCGGGCCAGGATGAGGGGCTTCTGGGAATAGAGTGACGGGGAGGCCTGGGGGAGGGAGAGAGCTGCCCCTCCCACCCAGCAGGTCCCTTTGCCTGTTGGAAGAGGCTGCCAGTAGGGACTGAACAGAGGAGCCCTCCCTCCTTCCTTCCTGTCCTCCCCTCCCCTCCCTAAACACCATTTCCAGAGGATTCCAAGGCTTTACACTGACTCCCATCTGGGTCCTTACTCTGATATTTAGGGATTGTGTGATGCTGGGCACCGGCTCCCCCTGTTTTAAAAGGTAGCCACTCTCACCTCTCGGGGTTGTTAGAATTATGTAAATGCAGGCACGAACAACCAGCATGGTACCAGGCTCCCCAGAGGAGCGCAACAAATGGTAGCCATCCATTTGTTCAGTGGATGGATCAATAAGGCCTCTCCCCATCAGATCGGCTCCTGCCAGTAGCAGACGCGGGCAGATAAACAAAAAGTACAATGAAAGTCTTCCTAGGAAAAGTACAGGATTAAGGAGAGGTTCCTGGAAGAGGTGACTGAGTCATAAAGGCTAGCTGAATTTCCCCAAGGGAGGCCAAGGTGAGGGCGTCCAGGCTGTGCAGAGGATTTTGCTGAGGTGTGGGAGGGACACTGCAAAGGCACTGTGGTGCCTCCAGGCCTCTTGGTTTGTGTGGGAAGCTGGCTGCAGGCTGCAAAGCCAGGGCAGGTCTGTGAGTGATGAGTGCCCCTGGGAGAATTTAACCAGACTAGGATTGCTGGGCTGAGGGGCCTCAGGAAAACCTCTCGAGGCCGTAAGATCGTTTTCACTCAGGTGGCAGGCTGCCTGTGGTGGCTGCCCACATGCCCTTCCCAGACCTGCTGGGAGGGCTGTGGCAGGTGGCTTTCAGCGGTCTGCTCCTGCAGAGCCGCATCGCCAGCAGGGGGCTGTGGCACATCCCTACCCCTTCCCCTCCGCCTGAGTCTGGGGACTGATGGGGCCTGTGGCCTATAAGGGTCAGGCCGTTGCAGCCTCAGTCAGGACACTTCTGAGGGGCTGCTCGAGCTCCCTCACTTCCCCGAGAGGTCAGCTGAGGCCTCCGTGAGCCTGCCCTGCAGCTGCACTGTGATTACTCCCTCTGCCCTCCTCTCCCCNGGGCTGGGGGGGGGGGGAAACTCCCTAACTGCTAGCACCACTCACCTCCACCTGAGTCTGCTGCTTAGCCTTTGGCCCCAGTGTTGTCCTTGCATTCTTCTTTCCCCCACCCGCCTCCTTGTCCAGTAACCTTTTCTATTGAAGGAACACATGCAAACAGAAAGGAGCAAAATGCAACAAATGGTGTACAACTCAAATCCTTGAGGAGTGAACACAGCCTGTAACCTGTTGTCCAGCCCCGCCTGGGTCCTTTCGTGCCTCTCTCCTTTCCAAAGGCCACCACTGTCCCGGCTGCTAACACCGTAGGTAGATTTCGGGTTTGCTTGGTTTTGAACCTGAAATTAATGGAATCACATGGGAGCACATGCACGCTTACGTGGCTGGTTTCTTTCACGCCCTGTGTGTGTGAGATTCGTGGTGTTGCAGGGGGCACGAGTTGGTTCATTCTCCCTGCTGCTCACATTCCTCGTGTCTACACTACCATACTTTTTTTTTTTTTTAAAGATTTTATTTATTTATTTCACAGTGGGAGAGAGATCACAAGGAGGCGGAGAGGCAGGCAGAGAGAGAGAGGGGGAAGCAGGCTCCCTGCCAAGCAGAGAGCCCGATGCGGGCCTCGATCCCAGGACCCTGAGATCATGACCTGGGCCGAAAGCAGAGGCTTTAACCCACTGAGCCACCCAGGCGCCCATACACTACCATACTTTTTATTCATCACTTCCCGGAGTAGTTTGGGTGGTTTCCAGGTTGCAACTGTTACAAAATAGCTCTACGGTGGACTTTAGTGTCCATGACTTTTCGTGTTTTATTAACAAATTTCTGTTAGGTATTCACCCGGGCTCAGGATTTCGGGGGTAGATATGAGTGTGTTCATTTTTAGTGACACTCCTGAACTGTTTTCTAAAGGGGCTATACCACCTTACTCTTTCCCGGGCAGTGTTCGAGGGTTCCTGCGATGTCACATCCTCACCAAAACTTGATATTACCTGTCTTTTTCATTTCTGCTGTGGCATATAGCTCTCACTTCAGTTTCTTTGATGGCTAATGAGGTCAAGCATCTTTTCATGCTTACTGGCCATTTGGACACCTTCCTTTCTGAAGTGGCTACTCTAAGTCTTTTGCTTATATATTTAACGGTTTGGGGCTTTGGGGGCGTTTTCTTGCCTTATTGATTTAGAGGAGCTTTTTATATATTCTAAGTNTAGGAGCTTTTTATATATTCTGTATCTAAGTTGTCTGTCAGATCCCCACATTCCTTTTTTGAGATTCAAATATTCCCAAGAGAGGGGTGGGGGGTTGGGATGCTGGGAAGGAGGGAGTAGAGGAAGGGTAAGACCCAGCGTCAGCAACATCTGGTAGTGCCAAGTTTCTTTCTCCCCTCTCTGGGCCTGCGAAGCTCTTCCAGAAAGGAGGCCTCCTCAGTGAGGCTGCATCTCGCTTCCTTCTACAGGTCTTCTTTCAGCTGCAGAAGCTGAAATACAAAAGAGGTGTCACAGAACAATCAGCAGCAAAGAGCTGTAATTTTCTCGCCTCCTCTCTGGCTGCCCCAAGTGGTGAGCATCTACCGTCAGGACATGGCAAGGACTGCAGGAGCTCCCGGGCTCAGGCTGCCTGGAAGGAGCCCCCTTCCAGAGAGATTGTCACTGAGCCCAGGAGCCCAAGGGGAATTAGAGAAGGAGATGAGAAGGAAAAACCAGGGGACCAGAAGGTCTTGGGCAGAGATGTGACCCTCCTCACTGTACAGGATTCTGGCTTCTTCTTCCCCAGATCCCTGGTCCTTAGCACAGGAGGTGTTCTGTGTTGGCCCAGAAGAATGTAAGGGACTGTGGAACTTTCTGAGAGGAAGCTCTGGGAGGGGAGAGCCTGGGGGTGCTCATTAGTGTGGGCTGAATGAACGAAGTTCAAAATGCGATGTAAACAGCAACGGCACCGTTTCTTGAGCACCTACGGTTTACCAGGCATGTTGACTTACTAGCAGCTCCTGTGGTACAGTGAGCACCTCCGGTCTGCAGCTGAGGGTAAGTAACTTGACCAAGGTCACTAGGCTGGAATTCCTACCCAGCCCTGCCAGACTCTGAAGTCTGTGTGCTTCCCCCTAAGCAGCGCAGCTTCTTACCAGGGAAGCCGGGAGGGCGGTTTACCAAGGTGTCCCCAACAGGCAGCTCTCTCCTCCCATCCCGCCGCAGGACAGAGAACCCAGGGGCTGGTGGGCGGGGCTCTGGGCAAAGGGGCGGGGATAATGGCGAAAATCGAAGCCTCTCCGCTCAGCTCAGCCTGCCCAGGATCTGTCTGCCTCCCTCCCTCCCTCCCCTCTTCCACCCACCTTCCCACCATCCTTCCTCCTTCTCTCCCTCCCTCCCCTTCTCTCTTCCTCCCTCCCTCCCTCCCAACCTCTTTCCTCCCTCTCTTCCCTCTCTCCCTCCCTTCCACATTCACCCACTGAGCCCTACTGTGTGCTAGGCCCTGTGCGAGGGCCAAAGTGAAGACAGCAGGCATAAGACCCTGCCTTTGCGCAGCTTACACTCAACCTCAAGCGGTGAAGACCAGAGCTGGTCCTTAATCAGATGACTGTGTCATCACAAA
>LNAC01000018.1:1693968-1720021 GCA_002007465.1 Ailurus styani
AGAGAGAGAGAGGGGGAAGCAGGCTCCCTGCCAAGCAGAGAGCCCGATGCGGGCCTCGATCCCAGGACCCTGAGATCATGACCTGGGCCGAAAGCAGAGGCTTTAACCCACTGAGCCACCCAGGCGCCCATACACTACCATACTTTTTATTCATCACTTCCCGGAGTAGTTTGGGTGGTTTCCAGGTTGCAACTGTTACAAAATAGCTCTACGGTGGACTTTAGTGTCCATGACTTTTCGTGTTTTATTAACAAATTTCTGTTAGGTATTCACCCGGGCTCAGGATTTCGGGGGTAGATATGAGTGTGTTCATTTTTAGTGACACTCCTGAACTGTTTTCTAAAGGGGCTATACCACCTTACTCTTTCCCGGGCAGTGTTCGAGGGTTCCTGCGATGTCACATCCTCACCAAAACTTGATATTACCTGTCTTTTTCATTTCTGCTGTGGCATATAGCTCTCACTTCAGTTTCTTTGATGGCTAATGAGGTCAAGCATCTTTTCATGCTTACTGGCCATTTGGACACCTTCCTTTCTGAAGTGGCTACTCTAAGTCTTTTGCTTATATATTTAACGGTTTGGGGCTTTGGGGGCGTTTTCTTGCCTTATTGATTTAGAGGAGCTTTTTATATATTCTAAGTNTAGGAGCTTTTTATATATTCTGTATCTAAGTTGTCTGTCAGATCCCCACATTCCTTTTTTGAGATTCAAATATTCCCAAGAGAGGGGTGGGGGGTTGGGATGCTGGGAAGGAGGGAGTAGAGGAAGGGTAAGACCCAGCGTCAGCAACATCTGGTAGTGCCAAGTTTCTTTCTCCCCTCTCTGGGCCTGCGAAGCTCTTCCAGAAAGGAGGCCTCCTCAGTGAGGCTGCATCTCGCTTCCTTCTACAGGTCTTCTTTCAGCTGCAGAAGCTGAAATACAAAAGAGGTGTCACAGAACAATCAGCAGCAAAGAGCTGTAATTTTCTCGCCTCCTCTCTGGCTGCCCCAAGTGGTGAGCATCTACCGTCAGGACATGGCAAGGACTGCAGGAGCTCCCGGGCTCAGGCTGCCTGGAAGGAGCCCCCTTCCAGAGAGATTGTCACTGAGCCCAGGAGCCCAAGGGGAATTAGAGAAGGAGATGAGAAGGAAAAACCAGGGGACCAGAAGGTCTTGGGCAGAGATGTGACCCTCCTCACTGTACAGGATTCTGGCTTCTTCTTCCCCAGATCCCTGGTCCTTAGCACAGGAGGTGTTCTGTGTTGGCCCAGAAGAATGTAAGGGACTGTGGAACTTTCTGAGAGGAAGCTCTGGGAGGGGAGAGCCTGGGGGTGCTCATTAGTGTGGGCTGAATGAACGAAGTTCAAAATGCGATGTAAACAGCAACGGCACCGTTTCTTGAGCACCTACGGTTTACCAGGCATGTTGACTTACTAGCAGCTCCTGTGGTACAGTGAGCACCTCCGGTCTGCAGCTGAGGGTAAGTAACTTGACCAAGGTCACTAGGCTGGAATTCCTACCCAGCCCTGCCAGACTCTGAAGTCTGTGTGCTTCCCCCTAAGCAGCGCAGCTTCTTACCAGGGAAGCCGGGAGGGCGGTTTACCAAGGTGTCCCCAACAGGCAGCTCTCTCCTCCCATCCCGCCGCAGGACAGAGAACCCAGGGGCTGGTGGGCGGGGCTCTGGGCAAAGGGGCGGGGATAATGGCGAAAATCGAAGCCTCTCCGCTCAGCTCAGCCTGCCCAGGATCTGTCTGCCTCCCTCCCTCCCTCCCCTCTTCCACCCACCTTCCCACCATCCTTCCTCCTTCTCTCCCTCCCTCCCCTTCTCTCTTCCTCCCTCCCTCCCTCCCAACCTCTTTCCTCCCTCTCTTCCCTCTCTCCCTCCCTTCCACATTCACCCACTGAGCCCTACTGTGTGCTAGGCCCTGTGCGAGGGCCAAAGTGAAGACAGCAGGCATAAGACCCTGCCTTTGCGCAGCTTACACTCAACCTCANTGTATGCACTTGCTGCGAGTGGGGTGGGGGGGGGGGGGGGGAGTTCACTTGTGTTTTGGTCCTTCTGCTGCAGATGTTCTCCCAGCGGGAGAGGGAGCCCGGTGTCTGCGAGTTCTGTTCCCAGAGGCCTCTGTGTTGCTGGGCGAGCCAGCCCTAGGCTGCTGTTGCCAAGCACCCAGAAGACATCCCTCCCCTTCCTGGCTTTTGTTTTGTGAAAACACGTTTTCAGGGGAATTATGCTGCGTTCTCAGAGAGAGGGAGGACTTGGAGGGGGTGAGGTGGAAGCAGCAGGAGTAGAGAATTGGGAGTTTCTCCCAACCTTCTGGAAAGGGTCAGGCTTGGGGGGCGGGGCGGGTGGCTCTGGGGGACCTTAGAGGGGAGTGGTCAGCCTACCCATCAGAGTCTGCCAACCCTGGCAGAGATGCAAATAATCCCTCATACCTACAGATGCTTGGCAGAGACATCATGGAGCCTCCCATCCTCAGGGTCCAGGAAATCTGGGAACTGCTATTACCTGTAATGTCCAGAGCATAATGGAGACTAGAGCACTGAGCCTGAAGGGCCCGTATCCCAGAAGGCCCCAGAGACCCTTGCTTGAGGGCGGAGGAGTCTCAGTCTTAGCTGAGGTGGGGTTTCCTACCCTCGCAACCACCCACACCCCCAGTCCTCACCTGGATCTTCCCAATTCATGTTCAAACTCATAGCCACCGAACGATCATATTTTTGTCTAACTCCAATGTTGACCTCAAGCCAGAATCCATATCTGCTTTTCCAGCATCTTTCCCCACACCTGGGGCACAGACTGGGGGGATACTGTGGGGGGGGGATGACACTCTTCATGGGGAATTTGTAAGGATTAAATGAGATAATCCACGTGCAGCATTCCCTGCAGTGTCTGCTACATGGAAAGTGCCTGATGAACATTAGCTATTGTTATTAATGACCTCTCCAAGCAGAGCAGAAAGTGGAACACAGGCCCAGAGGCATGGAGGGGCATGGCACATTCAAATCATTCAATGACAGACCGTTGGTGCCATACCGGGGCTCGTGGGACAGTACCAGATATAGCAAAGTGACCCAGGATCTAGAACACGTAGGTGACCATGGGCACTAGGCCAAAGGGTTTGCAATTTCTTCCTGCAAGCTGTGGGAAGTACTGGTGTTTTATAAGCAGGAATGTGCATTTTCGAGAGCCCACCGGGCCACATGTGAAAGGTGGTTCTGAGTGGGGAGAGCCTCAAGGAGCTGCTGTTACATGCCCTTGACCCTGGTTTATGAGGACAGCACCTCGGCATCTGAGTGGCCACAGAAGGAGAAAGGGAGTCTAACCTATTTCCCAGCAGCATCTCGTTTTCAGTGAGTAAGCAACTTTAGAATGTTAATTGTAGTCAGGGAAGTGATACAGCAGGAGAGAAAACAAAACAACGGAAGCCTGTAAAGAGATTCCAAGTGTGACTCTGTAGGCGGCAATGTTTCAGGGACACAGAAGTGTCAAGGTTTCCAAAATCCTGACACCTTCCCTCCCATCCCATGTTCCAGCCACTGACCTGAGACCTCCTCTTCAGCTTGTGCATTAATGAGGACTCTATTGCAAGCAGCAAAACAAAACAGCCTGTGGTCAAAAGGGTTTAAACAGGAAAGGGAAGTTATTGACTTGCTTAACTGAAAAGCCTAGAGGGAGTTTGGCTTCAGGTAAAGCTTGATCTAGTGGCTCAAACAATGTCATCTAAGAACTGGTGGCTCTCTGTCCTGCTATCTAGACAATCTCCAGCCACCCCAGGCTTTCCCCCTCACAATTATGAATGGCTACATTGGTCCCTGACTTCACATCCTAAATACAGTTTCAAAAGGGCAGGGGTTGAGAGGGGAGGCTCTCTTCTGGTAGAAGAATTCCTCTTTCTCAGAATAGCTGCCCTTTCCTCTCCTCACTGACATGATGTCTCCTTCGTTCCCATTGGCCTTGAGGGCTTATATGACCTCCCTAAACCAAGCCCTGTGGGGGCTGGGAGACACAACTGCCTAACGTCTGGCCCTCCTCACTCAAACCACGCAGAAGAACGACACAAGAGGAAGGGTAGGGGCACCTGGGCAGCTCAGTCAGTTGAGCATCTGACTTCAGCTCAGGTCAAGACCTCAGAGCCCTGGGATCGGCTCTGTGCTGATCGCAGAGTCTGCTTGCCCCTCTCCCTCTACTTCTCCCCCTGCTTGCGTGCACTCTCCTAATAAATAAAATCTTTAAAAAGCGGGGTGCAGACACGGGACACCATGACATTGTTTCTCCGTGTGCCCTTACCCTCTGGGACCACTCCTCCTAGACTTCGGGATTCCTCCTCCTTGAAGCATAGGGTCCTCAGAGGGCTGTGTTGGCACTTCCCCTTCCTGAGTTGTCTGTCACCCTCTGCCCCCTCCCCCACCCACCAGGTGTTATCTCCTGCATCCACACTGCCTGGCCAGGGGTCGCTCCTGCACCATGACATCACACGTCCAACTGCCTGCTGGCCCCTTGCCCTTGGAGGTCCTACTGGGGCCTGAAACCCACATATCTAACACCTAACTCATTCTCACCCCCACCCCCAAAACACATGCTCCAAAACCTGCTTCCCTCCGTGTTCCCACCACCACCACTAGCTGGAAACCTGGTCAGCCTTGACCCACCCTCTCCTCTGTCCCCCAGATGTAACCAAGCCCCGACTATAAATGGTCCTGGAATCCTTCTACCTCTTTCTAGTCCTACTGCCCATTCACGGTAGGTGCTCAGGGAGTATGGGGTGACTGACAGTTCCTATTTTAGCCAAGACCCCACTCCGTATTCTGCACAACCTCCTCTCTGCTCCCGTGGCCGCCAGAGTGGCCTTACCGTGAGGGCAGGGTCTGTCTCGCCATCACTGGTGCCTGACCAGAGCCTGGGACAGTGCCTGGGGCTTAAAGATCTCTCCAGAACGGTGTGCATTGAACAGATGAATGAATGGATGAGAGAGACAAGAGAATGGGATGCTTCCTGGGGGAAGAAGGCGGCATCTCTGAAGGCCTGGGAAGGCAGGGGGTGCCTCGGGCTGCCTGTGTGGGCCTCACAGCACCCGTCAGGCGGGGGGCTGCCCACCTCCCGGCAGTGGGACTGTAGAGAACCTTCTGTGTGAGGCAGCCAGTGGAGTAGAGAATTCTGAAGATGCTGCGGATCTCCAGATCCTGGGATTCCCTTAGGCTCTGGACAGTCAGGCCCTATCATCACCAGGAGCAGCTCAAAGTTGAACTGCTCCATTTCTTTGAATCCCTCAGAAAACTAGCCCATTGGGGCAGGGGCTCTGGGAACAGAGCGTGCTTGTTCGTCCCTTGCCCTGGTCACGGGGGCCTAGGCATGTGAGTCAACGACTCCCAGGAGTTCAGCACCTCAGTGACGATAAAATGTGTAGCAGGGAGAGAGCCCAACGGGCCTGCACGGCTATAAAAAGCTCGCATACTTGGTGAACCTTCTATGACTTGGCCGAGACAGCCAGCCGGGGGCAAACACACAGATGTGGAGACAGACATGGGGCTTCGTGACTTCGCTTTTCTCTCTGAGTTCTCTGTCCTTTTGTAGTCGAAGACTCACTCTGACCTCGCTCCGGCCGGACGGGGCCCTCCTTCAGCCCCTGACAGGCTCAGAGAGAAGGGTGAGGAAGGAGAACCCTTGGTTTTGGGTGCTCCCGCCTGCGCCGGTCGACATGCGGGGCACCTTGCAAGCATTAGCTTATCGAAACCTCAGTCACCCTGAAAACAAGCATCCGTACCTTCCTCATGTTTACAGAAGAAGAGACAAAGGCCCAGAGAAGTCCCCTGACTTATCAGAGGCTGAAGGGGCGGGGGGTGGGGGGCGGCAAAATTGGGACCTGGATGCAATGCTGTTCTTCCCACAGACCTAGTCACCACAGCCATGTTAAGATTGCAGAGTCTCTGTAACCTGCGTCACAGGTGTCAGCCGCACAGGGGACCAGGGCTGTTCACACTTCCTTCGGCTGTGGCTCCGAGGAGAAGCCTGAGTAGCAAAACTTACACAGCAACCTAGTATTTCGTGTTTGCAAGACAATAACACACACGTACCGTGAGAGACTGCCTGATTCCGCCACATGGGGCTCACCTTCTATGAGGCTGCTTAAAACTAACTTTCTTTCTCTTTCCTCCTTTTCTTTCCTCCTTTCTTTTTCTTTTCTTCTTTTTTTTTTTAATATGGAGAGGTTCCAAGAAGATAACCAAAAGTAAGTCATTAAGCTTCCTGCTCAGATTAGCCTTTGTTAACACACACACACACAAAAATTTCTAGGGATGACGCCCGAGTGGCTCAGTCAGTTAAGCGTCTGCCTTCGGCTCAGGTCATTATCCCAGGGTCCTGGGATCGAGTCTCACATCTGGTTCCTTGCTCAGTGCGGAGCCTGCTTCTCCCTTTCCTTCTGTCTGCTGTTCCCTCTGCTTGTGCTCACTGTCAAATAAATAAATATCTTAAAAAAAAAATTCCATAGGGACGCCTGGGTGGCTCAGTTGGTTGAGCATCTGACTCTTGATTTTGGCTCAGGTCATGATCCCAAGGTCATGAGACTGAGTCCCATGTTAGGCTCTGTGCTGGGCATGGGGGCTGCTTAAGATTCTCTCTCTTTCTCGCTCCCTCAGGCCACCCCTGTCCCCATATCTCTCTCTTTCTCTCTCTCTCAAAAAAAAAAAAAATCTATTAACTGAACTTATCGGGTAATTACTTCACAAAATATACATGTATCAGGTCATCATGTTGTACCCTTAAAACATATATAATATCTGTCAATTATATCTCAATCAAACTGGGGGGAAAAATCCAAGTATACATTTAAAAAACTCAAACTGCTGGAAAACTTTAAAAATTAAGTACCACCTCCTTCTCTTCCTGTCCCAAAGGCCATCTTTGTTAACATTTTCTTGTGATTCCTTCAGGAAAAAGGAACACATACAAATATGACTCTACTTTCTGTGTGACATGAATGGGGTTACACCATATCCCCGAGATGTTCTGCCCTTGTTCTTTTCCACTCAGTAACACATCTGAGAGAATCTTTCCCCCCTTTAGTACCAGGCCACCCACCTTTCTTTTCCTGAACATACGGTGTTTGTTTGAAAGCCTGGTTTGGGGTCTTTTTCTTATCAAATCCTTGGAACTTAGAGAAATCAGTTTTTGGTCAACTTTATGTGTTACAGATATGTTTTTCCGTTTTTCACTGTATAATCTCAAATAAATGCTAGCACTTGTTTCTAGAGATAGCTCAAACGATGGCTTCACAAGGACCTGGTGGGGGAGGGGCTGTATTTGTTTTCTATGGCTGCCATAAGACCTTACCACAAATTTAGTGGCTTAAAACCAATTGAATTTACTGTCTGAGGTTGGCAGTCTAACGTGGATCGGTGGGGCTCCTGGAGGCTCTGGGGGAGAACCCATCTCCTTGCCTCTTCTGGGGCCCACCTTGATTTGGGGCTGCTTCCTCCATCCCCAAAACCAGCAGCATAGACTCTTATGTCCTCCCTGGCTCTGTTTCCATCCTTCCATCTTTGCTCTCTATTTGAGCCTCCTGCTTCCTTTTATAAAGATCCCCGTGATTACATTGGGCCCATCCAGATAATCCAGGATCATCTCCCCATCTCGAAATCTTTAATCACATTGGCAAAGACCCTTTTGTCATGTAAGGTGATATAGTACAAAATTCTAGGGATAAAGATGTGAACTTCTTTTGGCAGGCTGTTATTCAGGGAAGAAAGGGAAGAGGGGTGGGAGGAAGAGGTAGTAGCATTGTTCCAAAGCATAGCCCCCCTCCTCCATCTCTGGCATTCTGGAACTTTCTACATGCAGTGTGACCTGAGCCTCACTGCAGGCCTCTACTTCCAACCCCACCTGAAAGGTGTCCTCCTTGTTCTTCAAGGGCTGTCACATGACCATGTTTATTTCTTACTCTCTCCTGTCCCTCTGCCCCCGCCCCAGTAGGGAACAGGGACAACTTGGGAAATCAAGCTCTTGTGCTAAGAAATTAACTCTTGCAGCTAGGTCTTAACTTCCTTGCCAGGCCGTCTGCACCTGGAAGCCAAGGGCCAAGACTTCAGCTCTTGTTTTGTACCCCAACTGCCTGGCCCAGCATCACCTGCCATCAGACAAGGAAGAAGGGGGAACTGGAAGAGAAGGAGGGAGCGACTTCTCTCTGCCCAGTGGGCCTCCAGTACAGTCCTAAACAAAGACGCTCCCTCTGTCTTCCCTGAGGGCCTCTGCTCACCTGGGGCTCAGCTTGACTTCTCTCGCCCCTTGGGGGCCAAGTTTTCTAGGAGTCACCTGGGAACAAAGACTCTGTGGGAGGACCGTGCCCTAGTTCCCATCTAGCCATCGGCGCCCTGTTTTCTCTCCATCAGAGCACTGGGGCCACTGCAAGAACAACGGGACACTTGGTATGAAGTTGAAACTCTTTTGGGGTTCTGCTGGGGGTGGAGGGGTGAGGAGGGCAAGGGGCGGTTTCTGGCCTAGGGAAGAAGTTCAAATACGGTGTCTCGTTCAGGTACTTCCTCTCAGAGGCAGGGGGATGGCCTGGCTGGCCTCTCGGGGTCACCCCCGGCCCGACATACCCATAAGGGCTGTGTCCCCACCCCTGCAAACCCGCCTGGGCCTCCTTCTCTGAAACCTCCGGACTTGAGACCTCTCTGGACAAATGGCCATGGAATTTTTCCCCCTCTTGATTTTAAAAATAGCACATACCTCCTATTATTTAAAAAAATTTTGACAATTTCAGAAAAACAAAGAAGCAGCAAAATCTGATACCCATAATCCAGATATCCGGAAGGATCCATGGTTAACATTTTAGCTATTTCTTCCCAATCTTCTTACTCAGCATATGTATTTGCAAATCCTGTGAGGGGCTCCTTTCTAGAGTCTTCAGGGAAGGAGGGTATCTGGAGATTAACTTTCTCCCTCCAGGTGTCCCAACTTGGGGGAGGCTGTTCATGCCCTGTCCCGCTCGGATGGCTTTCTTCCCTCTCCTCTCTTCCTGTTGCCCCTCTGACTCCTCACCTCTTCCTGCTCAACCCCTCCTGGCAATGGCCTTTCTTCCTGAAACAAACAAGGGGCTCTTGAATTCACTCCTGTGCCCCCACATTCCCCTTCTCTGGCTCTGATTGACCATGGCTTGTTTCTACTGCCTCCAGCTGTTCCTGCTCTAGAAGACAAGTAGGTCCCTGCAGCAGGGAGCAGATGAGGCAGGAGGCCTGTTCTGGAGCACAGGGATGGAAGGTAGGGGGCGGACGGGTCTTTCGCCCAAACTGTAGCAGCTTCGCCCAACGACGCGTCTATAATACAACGTATCTCACTACCCCAGGACTAATTTCTTCCAGGAAAAAAGTCCCACAACCATACAAATAATATTTGACACACATGAGAAATTAATATTCTTCCTATTACTCTATTCATAACTCTATTTCCTGTGAGCAAACACACTGACCTTATTAGTCCAAGGAACATTTACCTCCTCTCTATCAAGGTTGGATGACAAGATATCCTTCATTAACTTGACAAAAAAAGCATATTGCTTTAATTGCTTGGAAAGGAAATTGGGGTGGGTATAGGGTGGTGGGGAGGGGGGGTGAAAAGCTTCTTTTCAGTCTATCACACACATATTTTTAACATAGTCGAAATTATACAATTTTCTATCCTGCCTTTTTCACAATATGATAAACATTCTCCCAAGTTTTAAAAAATTCCCTAAAAACCCTGTCTTATATAAGCACCATTTTAAATGGTTGTGTAACATTCCATTGTAGAACACAGCCTGGGATTTTTAGGGTTCGAAAGTCAACGTCCCAGGATCATTCTTGCTAAAGTAAATCCTTCAGAGCCCTAATAACTAGCTGGGGAATTGCTGGAGAGTTTCCAAGGAAATCACTAATAGGGAACAGCTTACATTAAATTGAAAATGTTCTAGGATATCAAAGCTGTGTACAGAAAGCATTGAGGCCAGACCAGCTGGAACTGTGTGAGCTGGGTCAAGAAACATATCCTAGGAGGAGCCAAGGTAAAAGTCTTAAAAAAAAAAAAGATGACAAACCAAAACCAGATACAAAAGGCACCCTACCTAGGTGATTGTGTCAGTAGCCATCAATCTGTCCCCAGGGAGTAGAAGCAATGACATTTCATCTTGGACACAGGGACAGCTGTATTCCTGGGTGGGAATAAACAGGCCTTCAGCCAGCAAATTCCTAATTTTGAGCTCCGACCGTCTCTGGGACTAGGTAGCTCTCTGTTCTCAGCCCTGATTGAACATTAAGGGAAAACGCAAAGGATATGTCCAGCACTTAACTCATTCTGAATTAAAGAAAAAAAATTGGATAATATTTTATTTTTCTCTGTGGATCCCTAGGGAAAGACAAAGCTCTCTCTTCCATTTGTGCACGTTGGATACTCTAGAAGGCCTTTCTGAAGGTGGGTGGTGGGCCTTGTGACCTCCAGTAGGTGGCCCATTCACCCCCACCAGGACTTGGCAGGAAACACTAGGATAGCAACGATTTTAGAGAGCCTTTTGTGCCCAGGTGTTGTAATTTTGCAAACCCCATTTTCAGGTCATGTCATTAGGGTGATGTGGTTAGTAGGACAGGAATTGGGGGAGGACAAGAAACTTGGCTTCTGACTGCCTCAGGGTCTTCTCAGACATTTTCAGCAGTCCTGAGTTTCGTCCAGCCCCAAAAGACATGGCCCGGAACTGGGAAGAAAACTGTGGAAGAGGAAGCCGTGTTCTATCACAAGAAGCTTCTGGCTGCCAGCCCTGAAATGGTCCCTCTCGGCCTGAGCCATGTCCCTCACCCCCCACTCAAATGTCCCATCAGCCAGTAAGAGCTGTCCACACTAGCTCCTACGGCTGAATTAGATCCACTTCTCTTCCTCCCCAACATCAGCTCCCTGATGCAGGAACCATCTCCTCCCTGGTCTACCAACCTCTGATCCTCCAGCCTCCAGTCTGTTCCACAGACCACAGCCAACATGAAGACACAGTGGGTGGAGGAGTTGCTCCTAAAACAATGGCTCTTCCGCAGAGGTGCTTGTAGGAGAAAGTGGAGTGGGGGCCCTGGGCTGTAGCATCTCAAAACATTCATCTGGAAGGTCAGGGACACACCAGGGGGAGCAATGGAGAAAGCCTTCATCTGCAACAATGGGAAGCAGGTGCCTACACTGGGGGCGTGGGTCCCACTGGACCAGGACTAACCATATTAGTAAGAAGTAATCTGTCTCTGTAGCAACAGGGGAGGAGGGACTTGGCACTGGGAAGAGCCTCACCGTTGGTGAAGAGAATGCAAGGCTAAGAGCCCTTATATTGACCCCGGTCATCAGGAAAATTGAGCCCACCTGGTAGATGACCTTGGCCGCTCTCCTGTAGGAGGCCCAAGGGAAGGGGGGAAAAACACCTGCTTCCATGATGAGTAATCTATACAAAGCAATGACAAGAAATAAAGGCAGAGGGGAAAAGAGAAGAAACACACAGCAGGCGAAGAAGGCACACCAAGGAATGTTGCCATGGAGCAGATGAACAATCTAACCAGAAAATTAAGAGATCATAGTGAAGCAGTTGTCTTCATGAAGAAAGTACCGACATCAGAGATCAGGAAAGAGGTCATGAAACAGTAGGAAGAAATGAATCCTGAGCCGGATTGCTCAGAAAAAAAGACAACCATCCAAACTTCATCCTTAAAGTCTAAAATCGGATGGAGTAAAAGGGACAATAAATTCTGCTGAAAACTCAGAAATAGCAAGAGGAAGAAGGAAGATCTGCAAATTACAGGGAAATAAAGAAAGGGTCAGTGGGGAAACTAGAGGTGAAGGACGAAGACGAT
This sequence comes from Ailurus styani, assembly GCA_002007465.1. Lineage (NCBI taxonomy): Eukaryota > Metazoa > Chordata > Mammalia > Carnivora > Ailuridae > Ailurus > Ailurus styani. The sequence goes on from LNAC01000018.1 coordinate 1,705,790, forward strand.
GTTTTGCAGGTGCATTAGCTCCTTCTAAAAGGACGCCAAGGAAACTGATCATGTGCTTTGCCCCAAGGGAGGAGGTGGGTGGGTGGGAGGAGGGCAGAGCTGGAAGGAAGAGTTTTCCCTTTGCTGTCTTTCAAAATGTTGCATGAACATATTAGCTCTTCAAAAAGCATTCTAATTAGGCAATCCCCACAAGCCTCCAGCACGCAGGCACATTCACCAATCTGATTATGGTGTTTACTTTTCTCCCTTAAAACCCTTGAATGGCAGGCGCCTGGGTGGCTCAGTGGGTTAAAGCCTCTGCCTTCGGCTCAGGTCATGATCTCAGCATCCTCGGATCATGATCTCAGCATCCTCGGATGGAGGCCTGCATCGGGCTCTCTGCTCAGCGGGGAGCCTGCTTCCTCCCTTCTCTCTGTCTGCCTTCCTCTCTACCTACTTGTAGTCTCTCTCGCGCTCTGTGTCAAATAAATAAAAAATCTTAAAAAAAAAAAACCCTTGAATGGCTCTCCTTGCTGGTAGGATAGAGTGCACATCTCGAGATGGCTTTGTAGTGGGGCGATCATAGAATTTTTTGCCCCAGAGGGCAGTTTTGAGGTTAAAAGGGGGTGCTAGATGTGTAACGCGAGGCTGAGGTCATCCACCTATGTGGTGGTCATGACCTGACCCTTGCTGCCTTCTCCTGCCTTGCCCTTCAGTGCCCCCAGCCCCGGGCGGGAGCGGGGATCCCTAAGCCCAGCCATGCTCCAGACCTCTCCACCGGCGCTACCCTATATTCTCCCTACCCTTCCCCCATTCTACCCCTGCCATCTTATTCTGCCCAACGCCCTTTGGGGCTGAATATACCTCTCAACACTTACACATTTTACCACTTCTAAAATGCATGTTTCCCCTCTACCTGTGCACGTCTGAAATTAGCATAGGTCTTACCATCCAGGACACGTCCTGGTTCCATCGGTAGTGTTTTTCCTGGAGGACTGTAAATTAATGGCACATCTCACAACAGAAGGCATCTTAGATTTGAGGTCACATGTTATCACTCTGGACCGTAACTGAATAGTTCCACGGCTAGCTTCCCCACTAACTGGGACGTCTTTGAGGGCAGTCCCATGGGAGATTTTTCATTGAATCCCCAGTGCACTTACTGGGAAACAGTAGTGACACAGTAAATAAATGCATCAATGAGCCAGAAATTTTCAGGAAAAAAAAAATGAATAGGGGTAGGGGATTTTTTCTTGAAAACTTGGGAAGTTTTTTTTCGCCTTGAACAATTCTGGTTTTCTTGGGGTCTTCAGATCTCCAAATACCCAAACTTGATGTTGGAATGAAGAAAATCAAGTTCCATATAAATTCATCTTTATGTTCTAACAGCAAGACTTTAGATCTATATAGAAAAGTGAGGGCGCCTGGGTGGCTCAGTGGGTTAAAGCCTCTGCTTTCGGCCCAGGTCATGATCTCAGGGTCCTGGGATCGAGGCCCGCATCGGGCTCTCTGCTTGGCAGGGAGCCTGCTTCCCCCTCCCTCTCTCTCTCTCTCTCTCTGCCTGCCTCTCTGCCTCCTTGTGATCTCTCTCCTGCTGTGAAATAAATAAATAAAATTAAAAAAAAAAAAAAAGAAAAGTGAAATAAAAGTGAAAAAAATATGTATATTTCTATTTTCTTTCAGCGTTTCCACCTTATCCTTGCCTTGGTTCACAAAAGAAAAGTGAAATAAAAGTGAAAAAAATATGTATATTTCTATTTTCTTTCAGCGTTTCCACCTTATCCTTGCCTTGGTTCACAAGGTAGAAGTGACAAAGTGCAGAAGAACATATTCATTCATTCAACAAATATCCATTAGAGTCCCCATGATGATTTGCCTGCACTTTGTTCCAAACTGAAAACATCACAGCAAATAAGACAAAGTCCCATCCCCCACCCCCAGAGCTTACAATCTAGTGACGGATGTGGAACAGTAACATACACACAAATAAAAATATAACATGTCAGAAGTGATTATAATGATGATAATATGAGCATAGAGCATTTTGCTACATTTGCGTGTCTCCAAGCTTATCAGATCATAATGAGCACCAAGAAACTCATTAAAAACAGATTCGTGGGCCCATTGCCAGGCCCACTGACGTGAGATCTCTAGGGGAGAGATCTGACAACATTATCTGAAAGAATGCTCCAGTTGCTTCTTGTGATCCCTGGATGCCTAGGCTGAATCAGAGGTTTTGAACTTTGGCTACAAGATAGAATCGCATGGAGAGCTTTAAAGTATATGACACCCAGGTCCCTCCGCTAAAGATTATGATTTAATCTATCTGGGTGAGTCCTGACTTTCGTATTTATTTGAAAGCTCACCTGGGGATGCTAGTGAGCTTCCAGGGTGGAGAACGGAGGGCCGTGCAGCCTCGGTCTCCAGGATGGCTGGAGATCAGAATCAGGAACTCGCTGCACTCGGGCTGTCCGCTGCCCATGCTGCCTGGGAGGCAGGCATTAGGCTCCTCCACCCAGCTTCCCGCCTATGTCCGAAGCTAAATGTCTTCAGATCTATACCAGGGGCAGGCTGATGGCCAAAAGGAGTCCTGTGCCTTTTGCATCTGCTTTTACACTTTTGCTTTGGCTCCTCTTTGGCTCTGGTTCCTGTACAGAGCCAAGTCCAAGAGGGGACCCCTACTGTAACATTTCAGACCTGCCTGGCCCCAAGATCTTCAGTGCACAGCTGTGACTACCTGGAGGCCACTTCCGGTCACCGAGCATAGGTTGCTCCCCATTAGCGATTTCCTTGGAAAGTCCCTAGTGTATCCTTTCCATTAGTAACTTTACGTTGAAATTCCATCAAGTCTACCAGGTGCTATGCCTGGAACCCAAGAGGTAAACACCCTCACAGCTCTAAGAAAAGAAAGGAAGGAAAGGGAAGGGAAGAGAAGGGAAGGGGGGGAGGGGAGAGGAGGGGTGGGGAAAGAAAGGAAGGAAGGAAGGAAGGAAGGAAGGAAGGAAGGAAGGAAGGAAGGAAGGAAAAGAAAAGAAAAGAAAAGAAAAGAAAAGAAAAGAAAAGAAAAGAAAAGAAAAGAAAAGAAAAGAAAAGGAAAGAAAGAGGGAGGGAGGAAGGAAGGAAATGATTTCCTTTTTTAGTTCAAAATTTCCCAAACCATTACATCCCTACCCCTGGCCTCTGAGGGGAATTGAAGAGGGAGAGAAGATAGGGGTTCCGGGACGTCCAGGCGAGAGGCGCCTCACTACTCTCTTTTCCAACGACTAGCCTCTGCAATCACTACTTCTCTGACAAGAAATGCAAGGGCGGACCCCACCTGGCGCTGGTTGGAGCTGAGCCTCAGGGATTCCATCTGTGGGCGTTGCTCTAAGAACCGAGGTGCCCGTAACGAAGGCAGTGGGTACTGCCCCTTGCATGTAGTAGGCAGTTCTGACTGTTCCTCCCTCCCTGCCCCTTCTGGTGTTTTTCCCCTCGAGAACGGATTGTGTCGGGACTTCTTTATGTCACCGCTCAATGAGCTGGAAACAGCATCCCCGCTGATTAGAATGCTGGTTTTCAGGGAACAAGCCAGAGTGTTGACATTTGCAGAAAGCTTTCTTGCTAAACTTTAAACACTTTGCAGATCTAATCCTGCTGGCATTGCCTGTTAGTGATATTCCTATGCCTATGATGGGCATGCCGAGTTCAATCAGACACCCACGGAAAGGGCAGGATAATTGGTTTCCTTAGGGTTGCCATCGAGTTAGGCGGACACCATGTCCATTTTCGCATGAAGGCAGCTAACTTGTATTGAGTGTTACCTGTCTGGCTCATAGGAGGAGCTCAATCCATGTTGACAAGCTGAATAATGTGAAGGAATGATTAATTAATTGCATGGACCAGAATGAACTGTGCATTTTTATCGGGTACTCTTTATTTCGCTACGCACAAATGGCCAATTTCCAAAATTGGTGCATTTGTGGGAGCACAAAATGGCCACCTTCTCACTCTGTTCTCGAATGGCCTTCCCTTGGGACATGTCAGAGAGAGAAAGCTCTCTGGAGTCTCTTCTTAGAAGGACACTAGTCCTGTGGGATCAGGGCCCCACCCTATGGCCTCATTTTGCCTTACTACCTCCTTATTCCGAATAGAGCCACAGGGTTCGGGCTTCAACATATGAATTGGTTGGGGGGGCGGCCAGGGGAGGGGAAGCACATGTGGGTCCCGGCATGACCCTCCAGGGCAGTAAGTCTGGTGAGCGATGGGCGAGGAAGCTGGGGCAGGGGGGAGATGGCGTGAGGCTGCTGGAAGAGTGGAGGTGTGGGCTGGCTGGGAAGGTGGAGTGCAAGGTAGCTAGGCGGAGAGGGGCCTGAGCCTGCCAGGGAGGTGGAGGAGGAATACAGGCGTTTGTCTGACCAGCCCAGGTGCCCCAGTCCCTTCTCCCGCAGAGGCCTAGGCAGGTTGGTGGTGGCGGTGGGAGGGGTGGACAAGGGCGGCGACCAAGAGGCCAGATCCCAGAGCTAGAAGCCGGCTTCCTCGGCTTCCTCGCCGGCTGAGGCCACAACCTCGTAGGGGTGCAAACCATCTTGGGCCTCTCTGAGCCCCCTCCTCCTGTCTCCGGTTGGTGCCCAAGGCCCGGACTGATTCTTCCCTAGGATTTCATGCAGAATCTTCACGGACTTCCTGAGCCTGGGGACACCCGGGGCCGCCGCTGTCCCTGCAGGGCAAGCAGAACAGAGCACTCGGAGGAGCGAGAGTGCCCCACATCCCTGCCTGCTCCAGGCTCACACGGCGCCCCCCTTCCCCCTTCTCCCCTGAGGTCCCTCAGCCACCCTGTGTGGTCTGTGCCCTGCCCCTTGGGTGAAGACCCCCGCCCCACCCCTTCTCCCCCTCCGTACACCAAAGCCCATAAGGGCTGCGCAGGGTCCGGGGAAAGGAGGGATCAAATTGGTAGTTCCCATCCTCTTCCTCCTCACCAGAGCACCCTGAGCACCAGGCCTGGCAGCCTTCACCCAGCAAGGGCAAGGCCACAGGGATACTTCCTCGATTTTTTGAGCCAGGAGCCTGCCGTGGAGACCCATGAGCTGAGAAACACCTCTCCCTGTCGGCTGCTTCCTCCCAAGTCCTCTGTCTCCTGGCCTCTTTTTCTCTTTTCATGATTTTCCTTGTTCCATCTTACAGGGAATACACAAACTCATTTTCATGGAAGAAGTTGAAACGATACATGATAGAGATCACAAAGCAAAATGTCAGTATCACAGCGGACCTCCATCCCCGCCACCCCCACCCCCCAGTTCCCCTTCCCTCCTCCCAGGTGGAGTCACAGCCGGAGCTGGGGCTGCACCACCTTGTCCCTGTTCCTCTGGGAAGTTCCTGCATTCGCACGTGTATGAATACACGCAAGAATATGAGCTCACACAAATACGGCTTTATTACATCTATGCCTATGTATACACGTGCATATCATTTTGGGGGGTTTTTGTTTAAGATTTTATTTATTTATTTGAGAAAGAAAGACAGTGAGAGAGCACAAGTGTGGGGAGTGGGGAGAGGCAGAGGGAGAAGCAGACTCCCCACTGAGCAGGGAGCCTGATGCAGGGCTCGATCCCAGGACCCTGAGATCATGACCTGAGCCAAAGGCAGACACTTAACTGACTGAGCCACCCAAGTGCCCTGGGTTTTTTGTTTTTTATTTTTTATTTTTTTAATATAATTGGGGTCATACCATAAGTGTTCGGCAAATTGCTATTTTCAGGTAATGTGTCTGGGGGAGCTGTCAATCACAGAACACACCGGTCTATGTGGAGCCCTATCTCATCCCAACAGCTGCCCATTCCAATCTGCAGATTTCTCATGTTTTTTTAAACCTCTCCTTATTGACATTTCTGGTGTTTCTGATTTTTATTTTGCTATTACAAACAAGGAAGTGATGACTACTATATTTGTTATCTACTGTTGCCTAGCAGATTACCCCAAAACTCGGTGGCTTAAAACCATAATAAATATTATCACTCCTAGCTCTTGCCAGTCAGGAAGCTGGGACCTGCTTGGCTGGGTGGCTTCTGGCTCAGCATTTTTCACAAGGCTGCAGTCACTGGGTGTTGACTGGGGCTGGAGGGGACAGGGCTGGGAAGCGGGTGTTGGCCATTGGTGGCAAGCCTCATTTTCTCCCCATGTGGGCCTCTCCACAAGGCTGACTGGGTGTCCTCACCGCATGGTGGCTGGTTTACCCCCATGGGAATTATTCAAGAGGGAACAAAACAGAAGCAGCGATGCCTCTTATAATCTAAGCTCACAAGTCACACGTTGTCACCTGGGCCATGTTCTGTTCCTCAGAAATGAGTCACTAAGTCCAGCACTTTTGAAGGGAGGTGTGCAAAGGATTTGTGAACGTATTTGAAAGCCATCAGTACTGCTCTTATACATAATCTTTGCGCATTTATGTGAATGTGCCCTTAGAATAGATTTCTAGAATTGGAATTATAGGATCAAGTGGTGTGTGCATCTTTAATTTTGATCATTCCAGTTTGTGCCAAAACTGTTCATCATCCCCTATGATCCATTGTCTGTCTTTCTCTGCTTCACCAGACCTCCTCAGGTTGAGCTGGCTCAGCTCAGGAACATATTTCCCAGCATCCCTTGCAGTTATGTGGGGCCGTGTCCCTGAGTGCTGGCCAATGACAGGGATCATGTGGAGCTGGGTCATGCCCTTACAGGAGGCTGTTGGCCTACTTCCTTCCTTCTCTGTGGAGAGGGTCTGGTGATACATAGAAAGACCCCGTCCCTGGACCACTTCATGAAGCCACCTTTCTTCCCAGGACTTCCTACCAGCTTGATTTCCATGTGACAGAGAAATGGAGTTAGACTACCTGCATCCATGTCCCATCTCTGCCACTTGAGTCTGTTGACACATCCGTCCTGAGGTCCTGCTAGGAGCCACTGGCAATCCCGTGAGAAACTGCTGTGTCTGGAGCTCACCTTCAGAGGGCTGAGAGGGGACAACAGGCCAGACTGGGCTGTGGCCCTTACCTCCCAGGGCACAACTCCCAGGGCCACCGCCAAGACTGAATGAAGTCACATGTGTATCGGATTGTGCCCACAGCGCCTAGACTCCACAGAGCCTCAGGATGGACTGCTGGGATAATGAAGAAAAGCCATAAAAGAAAGTCTCCAGAATCACCCCCCCGCCATTTCCTCTCTGGTGACTTCCATAGACTTTAACATTCATCTCCTCAGGAAAAAACAAAACAAAACAAAACAAAACAAAACAACCTGCTTGTGTAAAAGATCTTCTAAATTCTGTCTCACCGAAGTAAAACTGGTATTGTTGTATGCCCTTCTGCTGTCGCATGGACACTTTGATGGGGAACATACTGTGTTTGACTAGACCACAGGAATGAAAAGTCCAACTGTGAAACTTCAGGTGCCAGCGAAGCTAAGTGGGGGCACTTGGCCCACTTGGAGGTGCTTCACCGATGCTGTCCGAATCATAATTTTTAGGGAGCGGGGCCCCCACCTCCTCTCCACTCCCTGCCCTTATGTCTTCTCCTCTCGCTTCTCTCTCTCCTGCTCCCTCTCTGTCTTCTCCTGGCCTCAACGGCCATCTGAGTCCCTGATGATTCAACATGATTACGTTTCCATAGGCAGGTGTGTGTCTTGTTCAGTCACATTACAAATAAATCACTTGGCCCCACACAGTCAGTGCCTCAGTCTGTTGCTCTCGTCTGCTTTCCAGGAACAGGTTGCTCCAAGCACAAATGACTGCTGGCGAAGGACGAGGTGGGGTGGACTGGGCCCTTCCCGCTCGCCCTCCGGCTTCCCGCCCAGTCGGACAGGGAATGGGCCATGCCTACAGTTATGTCCATCACGAAGCACGTGCTGCGTTCTTGGGGCCGGTGACAGTGAGCTGCATGGAAAATCGGGTTTGGGGAGGAGAGACAGGGCTCGCGTTCACTGACACCTGCTTTGTGTGCCAGCCCCTGTGCTTTCTTTTGTGACTGTTTTGTTCTATGGGGGGAGGGTTGGGATCCTGGTCACGGGACCCTGGGCAATTCTACCTTTCAGGGCCTTGTTTGTTCAGACTAGAAACATTACCTCATTCTCTAGTCATTCCTTTGGCTATGTTGGAAGGGCCTAGGGGTTAGACAGATTTAGCTCACCATTGTGGGCAGATTGCTCAGTCTGTTTGTTCATGTCTAAAATTCGGACAGAAATCAGGATCGAATGAGATAATATATTTAAGACACCTTATAAACAGCTAAAAAAGGATGGTGTTTAATCTCTCCTTCATAACACAGATAATATACTTCAGCTTCTTAGAGATCTGATTATTTTTACAGGTTGGGGTGGCAGTGTTTCAGGGTGTGTATGTGTGTGTTTGTGTGTGTGTGTGTGTTTGACGAAAACAACATGGAGGAGGAAGAACTGAGTCTTTGTCGAAATCTTGGCACTTTAGAAACCCAGACCCCTGCCTCTATAAAATGCTCCTGGGCATTCAGTCAGGGGGTGGTGGGTATCAGAGATGTCCCCCAGAGAACTGGTCTCCCTCTGTGTGACCTCCTTCCACAGCCGATCTAGGCTGGTCTGTGATTTTTTTTAACCCATAAAATGTGGTGGGCACTGGGACAGTTCTGGGCCTAAGCCTCAAGAAGCCCTAGGAACTAATAATTTTGTGTTTTGGGGGATCGTGAGACAATATGTAAGAAATTTGTTCTCTCTGTGCTGGAGAAAGCATATAGAGAGAACACGTGCAAAAAGAAGAAACCCTTAGAATATATGGAGACAGAGAGAGAGAAAGGTGCCACCATCCCTGTGTCTCTGAGCCCAGCCTTCCAGCCACACTTGTGAGGCCCCCACCCTGTGAGTGACCCACCCTGGATGCTGCAGCCCAGGCCAGCCCCACGTGCCTGCGGTCCCAGCCGATACCGTGGGCAAGGGAAGTACTGCCCAGCAGATCCCAATCACCCTCTAGTCTCACGAGAGATAATCTCATGGTTGTCTTGAGCCATTAAGTGTTGTGTATTATACAGCAATAGATCATTGAAACAGCGGGATTTTCGAGTCTTCACTATGTATCAAGCCGTGGATGCTCGTTATGAGAGATACACAGGCACTGCCCTTGGGAGCTTAGTTTGGGCAAGGGGGTTGCAGCCGGGCAAGCATGAAGTTTCGAGACATTTATTAATCCACACTCTGGTGTGTGCTTAGAAGCATGAGGCACAGATTACTGATGATGGGCCTGGGAGAATGAAGTGGAATACTTCCTAGAGAAAAGGAGTTTTGAGCTGGATTTTGAAGGAAAGAGCAGATGACATTAGGTGACGTTTCAGAGAATGAGGGTAAGATGTTGACAGCAGCATGGCAAGAAAATTAGGAACACGGGGAGAGGGAGCTGAGAAACTTAAAGTCTGGTATTAGCTGGATATAAAAATGAGGGGGCTGAAAGGGGATCTGGCCAAGTTAGGTCCTAGGCCTGTAGTGGGAGCTTCAGAAAAGCTGGTTATGTAATGGGCTTTACCTTCTCCATCCCATTTGGTAAAAATACAACTTGTGAATGGCCACGTCCCTTCACTGCTGAACTGTCCATGTTCTCCGTGGACATGGCAGAGTCTCTGGGGGGACCCTTCAGCACCCACTGGGAAAGGCTCAGGGGGTGCACAGGTGTCCCCCAAGGACAGCTTGTGGGGGGCGGGGAGTGAGGCTGTTGGGCCCTCCTGCAGCTGAGGAGGAGGGGAAGACTTAAGGCTGTGGAAGTAGCAGCCACCAGAGCTCATGGGTTGGTAAATCACAGGTGAAGGGCTCACTTCAGGGCTCAGTCGAGGCTGGAATCGCAGCAGGAAAGGACTTTCATGTCCCTTCCCCGCCGTGTTTGGTGGGGTTTTGACTTCTAGGTGGCAAGACCTGGGTCACGTGTGCCTCCTCAGCTCTGGGAGTCGGGCCAGAAGGTGATAGCCAGCACCACGGAGAAACATGAACTCCTCAGACGAGGAGCCACCACGCCCTTCCCTTGAGGAATGAGGGGGGCACAGGCACAAGCTGTAGGGAGAGCGGCAGGTGGTCTCTGCTCAGGCCAAGAGGGTCAGGGGCCAGGTGGCTTCTCACGGCGCCTCTTTTCAAATTTCGGGAGGCTCCTGAATTTGTGGGGCCACCCTCCCCTACTCCATTTATAATTTTGGCCTACACTGTTACGAATTTTTGTAGGTATTCAATGAATTGGTTAGGACTCTGGTTGTAAGGAACCCATCACCCAACTAAAAGTGCCCTAAGTGGTAAAGACATTCCCTCGATCCGCAAGGAACTATTGAGGGCTGACCACACAGCAGGCGCTGTTGTAGGAGCTGCGGTGAGATCTGAGAAAAGCGATCTTCCTGTCCCAGAGAAGCAGCAGCTCCGGCGAGGGCAAGGACTTGACATTGCCTTGGATACCGGAGTCCGTGCCTTTCTCTTCTGATCACGCCAGGCATTGGCTTCTGCCTCATGGTAGTGGATGGTTCCGGCTGTCCAGGAATCTCAGTCAAGATGGGAAGCAGGAGACAGAGGTGGCCCAGCCTTTCCTGTTCCCCTTACCAGAAGAACAAGAGCTATCCCGGAAGCCTACATCAGAATTTACATGACTCGTTAATCTAGACAGTATTTATCACAGGGATTGCCCAGGCATAGCCACGGTTCAGTTTGCAAAGGAAAAGGGGGAAGAACATTGGGGTCAGGTTGTCTTGTTCTCACTGTTCATGGGGTGGGCGGACCCACAAAGGTGAACGCTCCAGGGGCAAATGTACTGCGGCAAATGTTCAGTATAGAGAAACAATTTAAAAATGACATTATATACAATCCAAGATCAAGCCAAAAGGCTTTATGTATTTCCTGCTGTTTACTAAGCTCTTTTCCAAGTGCTCTGTAGGGCCTGTGAAGGGGGATGAAAGGCTGCAGCCTCGGGGAATGTTCCAGCTGGAGATGACACACACGCACACGAAACAGCCTGGGCGGGTGAGAGAATGAAAAGGCTGTGGTGGGATCTGAGCGCACAGATAGGGAAGAGAGGTATGAGTAACCGCGATCCTTGCGTGAGACGCGCCACGGCCTTCCCTGCCCACAGCCCTCCTGGAGAACACGGCTGCTCACAGCTCCTACAGGGGTAGTCCCACGACGTCCAGGCCCCTCCGCACCCCAGCCACTGCTGACCGCACGAGACATCCACCAGAGCCAAAGGTAGCCGATCCACTGGCTGGGGGCAAGGACCCGAGCCCACACACCCAGATACTCTGTCTCAAGACCCTGAAGTCAGCCACAGAGACTATGGCCCCTGGGCGAAGGGGTCTCGATACCAGATGGGGCCGGGCGCAAGGACCTGCCAGCAGAGGAAGGCAGCAGGGAGCAGAGAGACAGAGGCCACTCGGGTGCTTGAGAAGGGAAGGGCAGCCTCAATGCTGACTGGGGTCCATCCGGGATTGGAGCTTGCCTGTGCCATCCTGACCATCAACTTTCCTTTTGCTAGGGCTGGTCTGAGTGCGTTTGTGCCTCGGCTTGGATGGTACGGGTGTGGGAAGGCTTTGCCCTCACCCCTCACCCCTTCACCGCCCCTTCAGTGCTGCCCAATCCATCCGCCGCCTCTGCCTCGGTCCGGGTCCTCTTCCCCCACCCGATGTCCCTGCATTGGCTCTCCTGCTTCCATTTCATTTAGAAATGTGGACGCGGATCTTTCTTATGACCCTGTCATGCCCTTGCTTTAAATCTTGGAGAGGCTCCTCAGGGCTCCCCTGCAGGCCCCATTCCATCGCTGCAGTCCTCCCCTGCTACCCCGCCCTCCACCCCCCAGAGATACACCTTCCCGCCTCCGAGCCTCCGCGCATGCTCAGACTTGTACGAAGAGCCACTTGCCTCCACTCCTGTTTCCCACTCCCCCTGCGAGACCAAGGCCAGGGGTCATTTCACACCACCCTGACATGGGTTCCTTCCTCCTTTGGCCGTCACAGCAATTTATGAGGCTCTCTTCTGGCGTCTGCTTCAATGTATTGGTACCACACCCACTGTCCTTGTCACCTGGCACTGTACCTGGCACAAGGCAGGCATTCAACAAATGCTGTGACCTGAATGAATGAATGAATGAATGAGTGAGTGAGTGATTTTCAAATGGTGGACTAGTAGGCCTCAGCTGATTCCATAGGGTTTTGTTGGGGAAGTAAGGCATGAGGAAGGGGGTTTCCTTCCTGGGAGATTAGCCTCAGTCCAGCCCGGGTGGGGAGCCAGGTTCTTTCTGAGGCCCTCCTACCTCCTAAAGCCAACCCCATTTCCCTGCTCCCCTGGGGACACGGGGCCAGGCTATTGGAAACTGGCCTTCTTGTCCTCAACACTGAATTGAAAACCCCGGGAGAATTTTGCTGTTTTCCTCTTCTGGAGAAAAGGAGCACAGAGCCAGAGAGCAGAGGCTGCGAAGCGTGGCTCCGATTTGATAAACAGGCAGATTTCAGAAGCAATCAGGGGAGAAAAGAACATACATTATTCCCGGAATTCACAATGCAGCGCTAACGAGCTGGAGGAACTATGATTTGATCTCGTCCTGCCTCCTGCAGCCCAGGACGAGTGGGTTGCAGGGAGGGGTGCCGCAGCCCCGTCCACACCGCCTGGCCAGGGCTTCCCCTGGGATGTGAGGGGCCGGTGCTGGGGTGGGGCAGTGGCGTTTGCTACCCCCCGCCCCCGGGAGCCTGATGCTCCTCCGTGGGATGGGAGGGTGTTTATTAGGCCTTCATATGGCTGGTCATGAAGGACCTAAAGACAAGGGACAACAGGTGTCTCCTGATGGCAGGGGGAACCCGGAAGAGGGTCCTCGCCAGAACCAACCCTGCTGGCACCCTGAGCTTGGAACCCCAGCCTCTAGAACTGTGAGCAATAAATTGTGTCATTTATAAGCCACCCAGTCTATGCTATTTTGTCGAAATGGCCAAGAAATAACCAACATTTACTGAAACATAACCACATGCCAAGCACTGTTTTAAGCACCTTGCTCACGTTAACTCCTTGAACCCTTACCATTGTCCTACCTAAGAGGTACCATTATTATTTTGCCTCCATTTTACAGATGAGGAAACCGAGAGCAGAGACCTCAACACTTCTGTCCACGGTTGAACTCCAGCACCCAGAATGGTAGGAATTTAGCAAACTTGTCTGCTTTGAGGCATCCAAGTGCTCTCTGACGTGAAGCCTGAGGGCCAACAACCTCCCCTGGGACACGGATTGAGACTCTCATGCCCCTCCCCCACTCCATTCATCCTCACTTATTTTCCAAGACCAGTGGAAGTGCAGCACTTTCGCATAGAGAGAAATCAGATTTAGGTTTTGCCCCCAAGTAGATCATAATGACAATTTAATAAGGAGAGATAACCTATGGGTAAAAATTATGGCAAAGCAATAGGAATCACAAAGAGAAGCCAACAATGGGCTGTAATAATTTTCTCATTCATTCATTCACTCCCTCAAGGAACATTCATTGCACCTAGGCCTGGGATGCAGGGGTGAGAGGGACTTAGGCCCCCCCTTCTGGTGGGAGGAGGCAGAGGCTGGCCCCTCCAGGGTAGCAAAGGCCTGGGTCTGCCACCAAGGTGAGCAGGCTCCAGGCCAGAGGCTTGTCCCCCCCTTCGCCATCTCTCTCCTCTCTGTCCTGCGGGTACTTTCGCCAGAGCCGGCCCAGAGAGCGGCCTGCAGGGCTCTGGCCTCTGCCGAGAAAAGCAGGTCAGTGGACCTTGTCCCCGGCCTTGGGTCGGCTGACACCTTTCAGTGTCCCTCTGGCCTCCCTCCCTCCCCCCGTGATGGCTGGCAGAGGGCCCCAGGCTCCTGGCCCTGCTGCACCCTCAGGCACCTGCTCCCTCACACAGAGCCAGCCATGGATAGCCCTGCGGGGCTCTGTGGGGTGACTGATGGGGCTGCTTCCGCTCTGGGTCCCGGAGAGAGCCTTTGAATAATAACTTGACGAAATTACCCTCTTTTTTTTTCTTTCTTTCTCTCTATCTCTCTCTCTCTTTTTTTNCTTTTTTTTTTTTGCTTGCTCTATTTCTGATTCATTTGCTCTTTCTAAGTCATTCATCTCTTTTGAGTTACAGGAAGAAAGAGGAAGAGGAGGAGGAGGGGAGGTCACAGGTGCAGGGGACCACAAGCACCACCTCCGTGTCTCACAGAGGGGCTGGCCACATGAGCGCCTCTGCCTCTAGGAAGTCTCTATTGCACCTGACCTCCTCCACCCGTGGGAGGAAAGCCAGCATGGGAGGTGGGGGAGGTGGGGGAGGT
>LNAC01000018.1:1720056-1746972 GCA_002007465.1 Ailurus styani
ATTCTCCTGCCTTGCTTTTCTTTCTTTCTTTCTTTCTTTCTTTCTTTCTTTCTTTCTTTCTTTCTTTCTTTCTTTCTTTCTTTCTTTCTTTCCTTCTTTTTCTTTCTTTCCTTCCTTCCTTCCTTCCTTCCTTCCTTCCTTCCTTTCTTTTCTTTCTTTCTTTCAAGATTTTACTTATTTATTCATGAGAGACAGAGAGGCAGAGGCAGAGGGAGAAACAGGCTCCCTGCAGAGCAGGGAGCCCAATGCAGGGATCGATCCCAGGACCCTGGGATCACGACCTGAGCCAAAAGCAGATGCCCAACAACTGAGCCCCCCAGGCGCCCCATCTGAAGGCAGCCACGGGTTCTACTCACAGGAGAGGTCCTGCCTGCCTGTAGGGATGTCAGGGTTTTCCCAGCCTCGACGGGGAACAGCAACGAGGACAGGGAAAGGAAGGAGAGATGGGGGTGCAAGGGGGTCCTGTCAGCTTACCAACGCTTTCACTGATCACCTGCTACATACCAGGTGCCGAAAGACAGACAGACTCTGTTCCTGCCCTTGAGGGGGTCCCCAGGCTAGTAAATAGGTAAGTACCTGCGGAAGATGCCTGAGCAGAGAAGTAGGTCCTGAGCCATCATACGGAGGAGGCTGTTTATTCTGTGACGAGAGGGACCAGGCGAGGCAGTCTTCCCAGATGGGCTGGTGAGGAAATGTTCTGAAACTTCGGTCTGAAGGTGGGGAAGGGTGTACCGCATGTGGGGCTCTGCGGAGGCCAAGGCGTGAAGGTGGTCTGTCTGGGAGGAGTTCTCTTACATGGAATTTTTAGAGCACGGAGAGGGAGATAGGCATTGGTAAGACACAAGAGGTCGGGGAGGGCCAGTGATAACGGGGTTGCAGATCTCGACTGAGTTCTTAGTTGATGGGGGAGGCCCGTGTGCCCGTTCCAGGGCTTGGACGACCACAAAGGGACAGTTATCCAACAGGAAGATGTGTGATTAGATCTGCAACAGTTGCGGGGAAGGGGATTGGCTGGAGAGCCTGGAGGCAGGGAGACCAGCCAGGAGACTACTGCAAGAGTCCAGGCAAAAGGCCACTGGAGGACTGAGTCTGGGCAAGGCCAGCGGGGGAGGGAATGGATGTGAACAACCAGTAGAATATCCTGTTGACAGGGTTTGGTGATTGGCTTGGGGAAGAGGAGGGGGAGACAGAAGAGTCAGTGCTACCTCCTGGTGCCGCCAGCTGAAACGGGGACCACAGTGGCAGAAACATTCATGACACACGGCCAAGCGCCTGCCAGGTGGTAGTGTTATTCCAGTCCCAGAGACACAGAGACCAATCATTCATTTCTCTTGAACGCTCTTCAGAAGCATTTATTTATTTTTTTTTTTAAAGATTTTATTTATTTATTTATTTATTTCACAGAGGGAGAGAGATCACAAGGAGGCAGAGAGGCAGGCAGAGAGAGGGGGGGGGGAAGCAGGCTCCCCGCTGAGCAGGGAGCCCGATGNNGGCCTCGATCCCAGGACCCTGAGATCATGACCTGAGCCGAAAGCAGAGGCTTTAACCCACTGAGCCACCCAGGCGCCCTCTTCAGAAGCATTTAAAGACAAGCTTAATTTATATACAAAACTCGTATCCCTCCACATTTGCGTGCATCTCAGAACTTCTTTACCAAAAAATGTACCCTTTTCTCGCCTGCCACACAGAAATTCCCTATCTATTTTTCTTTATTTTGTTTTCTCCAGCAGGCTACACTCACCCAAGTGGGATGATTCAAGATGGCCCCACTGGTCCGTGGGCGGGAGCAGGGAGCCTGTTTGGGGCCGTTGCCACACAGCTCGGGTTGGGAGGCTGGAAGCTGCCTGCAGAGTCAAGTGTCCTTCCAGCCATTTCCGCCAGTCAGCTTGAGTATTTTTCCCCCTGGGATGGATTTCCCCATAAAATAAATGTCTTGTCTGAATTAATCTTATTTTTAAAAGGAGAGAGTCATCATACTGTAAAGACAGATCGTAAAGAGATGCATCAATCTGTGGGAAGGGATGGTTACGATGAGTGTTTGTTTAGCAGAAACAGTGCCCTCCCCTNAGAGCCCCAGCCCCCCGGGATCTGGCCTTCGATGCTGGGCTGTTACTGCACCCAACCCCGTGCGGGTAGCTTCTCCTGAGTGCCCAGGGCCCCTGCAGTCTGTGCGGACCACCTGTACTCCCTAGACCGGCTAGGGCCGTGGGCCGGCACACCGAATCCCCGCCCGCGGCCCCCTCCTGCTTCAGCAGAGGCCGGGCAGCGCCCCCCGCTGGAGGGGCCGGTCCCACTGCCCAGCCGCGTCCCAAACACTTTCATTTGGGAGTTGATCAGTATTCAGGATCTTAAGGATACCTCAATCTCTCCATTTTATTCTTCAAAAAACAAAACAAAACAAAACACAAAACTATATAGGCCTTAACCTAAGGACATAGATTAAGAGGTAAAAGAATCACACAAGCAATTCCTGGAAGAGCTGGGGTAAAATTTCTTTACCCTCATGTGAAACGTTACATCGGTAATACACGAGTGAAGAGGAATGCGGGCAAGTCCTCCTTTACCTTCCCTACCGTTGAGCACTGGGAACGTTTGGTGTGTCTCCTGTCTTCCAAAGCATTTCTACCCATTTAGCCCCTGCTCCATACGCATGCGTGGTGTGTTTTGGGTTACGTGAGGTCGTTTTTTCTTTTTTCTTTTTCCTTTTACTTAACATCCTTTTTAAAAAAATTAAACTATAAAATCTACAAACATTTGTCATAAAAACATCAAACTTTATGGAGGGGTAGAAGATAAAAAGAAAAAAAAACCCCACAAAAACAACCCTCAAACAAAATTCTTTCCTTCCTGTCCCTCCATTCCCACTCCCCAAAGCAAACAGATGAAAAACATACTTTTTGCGTATCTCTTAAGAAAGGATTATGCATATACCAGCGTTTCAAAATATTTATCCTTACGTTCATCCTACAGATGAGGAACCCACAGCTCAGAGAGGCCCCAGGGCAGACCCAAGGTCACACAGCTGACCGGGACAGAGGCAAACGTGACAGCCAGTGCCCTGATTTCAGAGGGCAAAGGCCCTTTCTCTGCGTGTTTCCAAGGTGTTCGCCCAGGGCCAGTCTTGTCTCTAATCCCTCCCTAATCTTGCTCAGTCTGCCAGGCTGGTGACACCTCGTACCATTGCTGCTGGCTGTCACCCTCCCCTTCCGTGAACTCCCGTTGGCTCCTGGAATATTAACAGACTGCACTTGTGTGTCTTGTTGTTCCGGGTGGGCCTGTCTCATGGCTTTAGGAGCGCCTGCTGTCTCTGTCAGAGCTGTCCTCAGAGCAGAGCAGCCTCGCAGAGACTGGTGAAGGGATTCCTTCAGTGGACTCAAGTTTTCGCCTTGGTTTCCCAGATTAAAATGACAGTTATATGCAGAGGACCTTTCCTTCCCAACGATCATTCCAGTTAAGTAGGCCCTTTGCCTTGTAGGAGTCGACATGAGGGGTGGGCCTACTCCTGCTCCCTCCGTGCTAGATTCTGGGGCCGCAGGCCTGGCCTTGGGGAGCTGACAGCATGGGGAGCTCACACCCACATAATCCACCCTTTATCTGTAGTTAGACTGTGTTGCTTCTGTTCTTTTTCTGTGTACCCTCCTTAGCTCTCTTAGACACACAAATGTCTAAGGAGGAAAGTCAGCCAGCCATACGGATGCATTTGTTTCTTCTTGATGGTAGGAGGGCCCCAATCTGGACATCCAGGCAACATCCAGATGGACAGACCACACATTTGATCCTGCCACCTACAATGATAGGAGGTGGCAGAGTCCCGGGGCAGAGCTGGGACCTACAGACTCTCCCCCAGCCAGGCCTATTCTGACCTTACAGATGGAAACATGGGAAGCCCCAGAACCTGAACAGTGGATCCCAGGAAGGGACCCGTGTGTGTGTCGGGGGTGGGGGTGCTGCTGGGGGGGGTGGCAGGGAGAGGGTCTGTGTGTGCATCTGTGAGGTGCCGTTAGGGACCAGCAGCTAGAGGAACTCTGATCTTGAAAATGGATTCTCTTGACTTCACAGATCTGCCCACGTCTGGGCCTGGAGGTGTTGCCTGGAGCCAGGGCTTCGGGATGGGGTCCAATCTCTTCTGGCCTGTCTTAGATTCACCGCTGCTCGGGAACCAAGCTCCCTCCCAGCAAGCAAAACCTCCAAGATCTCTGATTTCGCAGCGCCCTCCAGTGGGTACCTGGAGTATGTCTGGCGAGAAAGCCTTAGGACTCCTGTGGTCCTAAGTCAAACATGTAGGCCCTTAATGGATTTTAGAATCTGTATTCAAATTCTTCTACCCACTCCCACAACCTGCGTGATATAAAATTCTAGATGAACACACAGAGAGAGACAGAGAGACGGAGAAGTCCTATCCTAAACAGACTCTGCTCTGCCAAATGTCCAAATGACTTTGGCACATTCCCAACGCATATACCCCAGCCCTAAATCAGGACAGCCTCTCTGGTTAACTTCTCCACTGCAGAGAGTGACAAAATGCTCTCTAAAATGCATCAGAAAAACAAGGTGCATTGAAGGATGGAGAGAGGGACAGATGGATAATATGCAGAAAAGCAAATATAGCAAAACGCTAACAGAGGAATCCAGCAACTGGGTAACTCTGTCCACTGTACAATTCTTTTAGCTTTTTTTTTTTAAAGATTTTATTTATTTATTTCACAGAGGGAGAGAGATCACAAGGAGGCAGAGAGGCAGGCAGAGAGAGAGAGGGGGAAGCAGGCTCCCCGCCGAGCAGGGAGCCCGATGCGGGCCTCGATCCCAGGACCCTGAGATCATGACCTGAGCCGAAAGCAGAGGCATTAACCCACTGAGCCACCCAGGCGCCCTCTTTTAGCTTTTTTTTAAAAAAGATTTTATTTATTTATTTGACAGAAAGAGAGAGATAACAAGTAGGCAGAGAGGAAGGCAGAGAGAGGAGGAACCAGGCTCCCCACTGAGCAGAGAGCCCAACGTGGGGCTCGATCTCAGGACCCTGAGATCATGACCTGAGCCAAAGGCAGAGGCTCAACCCACTGAGCCACCCAGACTCCCCCTTTTAGCAGTCTTTATGTTTGAAAATTTTTGTAAGAAAATGTTGGGATAAAATTCCGAATGATTGTGATGATTATGCTGGTGTGGGACCACTGATGTAGGGAAAGACTCCCTCAGAGGACTTTTGGAGGGGCAGTAGCCTGGGAAGCCCCCTCTGCAGCCCCTTCTGGAGCCGCAGGTCTCTGGCCTTGTCAGTTTCTCAGCAATCCCAGAATGCACCGCTCTTTTCCCTGGGTCTTGAAGGAGGTCCATCTGCCCCTGGGTGCTCCTGCTCTCGGTGTGGAGCAGGACGAGGTGGGTCCTCTGAGACTGGTCTCTGTGGGGCATGGGAGCAATGTGATCCAGGTGGCTGGAATGTGCGTTGGGCAGAACTGGGGGAGATGAGGCTAAAAGTTCTCCTGGAAGAATTTGAAGCCGAACTGCTCACAGTGGCCCTTGAGGACCTTGGCCAGGGCTGGGGAGCCACAGAAGAAGACCTGCACCTTGCCCTTCTTCTCAGCAGCCACCTTCTGGAACACCTGAGCCCACACGGAGCAGAAGAGAGTAGAGAGAGGGGAGTGAGCCTGTGGACCTGCTCAGGGACACGCCCAGCTGGAGGTGACAACATAAAGAGTTGGCAGCGATGTCCGTCCGTGCCCATGAGGAACTCCAAGGCACAGCTGCGTGGCTTTGGAGCAGAGGGTCCAACATGCAGCCAGTCTTTTGGGGGCCATTTGCTCTACCCCTGCCGGCTCTGACCCGGACCCCAGGAAGGGGCTGGACCGGAAGACTCAGGCCCTCCACTTCCGGAGCACATCTGCAGGGAGACTGCGGTGTTGGGGGACAGCGACAGAGCCCCGTGGGCACGCTGAACCCCGAGTGCCCGGACATCCCACTGGTCCTTCCCCGGTCACGTGCCTCCACTGAAATGTCTCTTTCCTAAACTCTGGCTGTTCCCCCCAGTGAAGACCCTTTCCCACCCCAAACTATGCTTACGGAGGCCATTGCTAAAAGCCCTTCTTGGCGCCCAGGCACCAGTGGGGTCCTCTTCCCTCACTCCCTGGGGACGATCATCGCCCGTGGATTGAAAAGCAGTACCTTCTGGCACCTTACACGAACTGCACTCTGATTGGTAAGTACTCAGGGGGGAAAATAACCTAAAAACCCATCTGAGAAATAAAATAAAGACTGTAAACTTTTGTTCCTTTGGGGCCTGTCTTTCCATTTGTACTGGGAAGGACAGGACTGGGCGTTTCCCCAAGACCTCGTCTATTCAGGTCTTCTGACCCCAGTTCCTAGGCAGTCAGGGGTGGGAGAGGCCTAGGAGGTCAAACTGGCTAACCTCTTCTCTGAACAGATGGGGAAACTGAGCCCAATGATGGAACAAGGAGAGCCAGTCATGGCGCCAATGATCCTGGTTGGACCCTGGATGCTGGCCTTGTGCTCAGGCCCTAGCTGCTCGGCCCTAATCTCTCCCGCTACTGCCTTAGGCCCTCAATCCCACTGGTCCCTGCAGGCGGCAGGGCTCTCGCTGGCCTTTACCTTGCTCCAGTCGGGCCGCCCAGGCTGGGTGCGTGTCTGGAGGCCCGTGATGGAGTCCTTCTTCTCCTTCTTGGCCAGGAGGTCGAGGGCCATCTGCAGGCCAATGGCCTTCATGTCGTTCTTGCCCAGTGCAGAGGTCATGTACATGTGCAGCTCCAGGAAGGGGCCTGGGTGGTGGGAGGCAAAGGCGGCACTGA
This sequence comes from Ailurus styani, assembly GCA_002007465.1. Taxonomy (NCBI): domain Eukaryota; kingdom Metazoa; phylum Chordata; class Mammalia; order Carnivora; family Ailuridae; genus Ailurus; species Ailurus styani. The sequence continues at coordinate 1,726,851 of LNAC01000018.1, forward strand.
GGGGCTCATGCCCATGATAGGGACCCGGCACGATGTCAGTCCCTGGTCCCGGGGCTTGGAGAGAGACCACGAGTGCTCCAAGCTCACGCCTTCGGCCCACCAGTGCTTTAGAAGGAAAGCTGGCCCACTGCTGGAGCAGGGCCTGCTCTGAGCCAGGCGTACACAGTGACTATATCCACGGGCCGGCCTGCTCCCCACGGCCACCTCAGGACTCGAAGGGGAAACGTATCCCAGGGAAGCGTGGCTGTCCATGGGCTCCGGAGCTCATGCCTTGTCACACCTCGTGGTGTCTGTGCTGTCTGGTTTGGGGACACAGGACAAGCACAGCCGAAAAAGTAACTGAGACCCAAGGGTCAAGGGTTGAATGAGGGGGTCAGGTGGCAGAGGCTACCGAGCTACAGAGAATGGCTGCCACAGACGGAGTCTGCTCAGAGTCCCTACCCCCCAGAGAGGGTGCAGGGGAGAGCGACACCGTGGTGGGACGGAGGAGAAGGAGCTCTGGAGAATGACCCGACGTGGTTTCCGCCCCCGCCAAAACTGCTGTGCTTGAAACAGTCATTCCATCTCCAGGACACTCTCTTAAAGAAATCATCCAGGGCACCCGGGTGGCTCAGTGGGTTAAAGCCTCTGCCTTCGGCTCAGGTCATGATCTCAGGGTCCTGGGATGGAGGCCTGCATCAGGCTCCCTGCTCAGCGGGGAGCCTGCTTCCTCCTCACTCTGCCTGCCTCTCTGCCTACTTGTGATCTCCCTCTCTGTGTCAAAAAAATAAATAAAATCTTTTAAAAAATATTTTAAAAAATCATCCAAAGGAAGGAAATAAACTATGTGCACATACATATTAATTGCAGCTTTATATATGACAGTGGGGTATCAGAACAAATAAAATGTCCAGTAGCAGGAGCATGGCGGACCACTAACTATCATTCATGTATAGCCATTAAACACTACTGCTTCTACTGCCGCCGCTGCTACCCCTGTTGCTGCTGCTGCTACTGCTATCATTGCTACTACTGCTATTGTTGCTACTACTGCTACTACAGTTACTGCTAAACCTGCTGCTACTATTGCTACTATAGCTAGTGCTACTACGATTATTACTACCACTGCCATTGCTACTATTACTACTACTGCTACTACAGCTACTACTACTATTAGCTACTACAGCTATTACTATTGCCACTACTGCTACTACTATCATTACTGCTTCTATTACTACTGCTACTACTATTGCTGCTGTAGCTACTGCTACTACAACTATTACTACTATTGCTGCTACTTCTACTATGTATGACTGTTGCTACTACAGCTACTACCATGACTACTACTGCTCCCACAGTTACTGCTACAACTGCTGTTGCTGCTGTTACTATTGCTACTATAGCTAGTGCTACTACGATTATTACTACTACTGCCACTGCTTCTACTATTGCTATTATAGCTACTGCTAGACTATTGCTACTATTGCTACTATGTTACTACAGCTTCTACTATTATTGCTACTACAGCTAATACTATTGCCACTACTGCTACTACCATTACTACTTCTATTACTATTGCTACTACTACTACTACTGCCACTGCTTCTACTATTGCTATTATAGCTACTGCTGCTATGACTATTGCTACTATTGCTACTATGTTACTACAGCTACTACTATTATTGCTACTACAGCTAATACTATTGCCACTACTGCTACTACCATTACTACTTCTATTACTATTGCTACTACTACTATTTTTATTATAGCTACTGCTACTACTACTATTACTACTATAGCTACTGCTATTACAATTGCTTCTACTGCTGCTATAGCTACTGCTACTACTACTATTACTACTATAGCTACTGCTATTACAATTGCTTCTACTGCTGCTATAGCTACTGCTACTACTACTATTACTACTATAGCTACTGCTATTACAATTGCTTCTACTGCTGCTATAGCTACTGCTACTACTACTATTACTACTATAGCTACTGCTATTACAATTGCTTCTACTGCTGCTATAGCTACTGCTACTACTACTATTACTACTATAGCTACTGCTATTACAATTGCTTCTACTGCTGCTATAGCTACTGCTACTACTACTATTACTACTATAGCTACTGCTATTACAATTGCTTCTACTGCTGCTATAGCTACTGCTACTACTACTATTACTACTATAGCTACTGCTATTACAATTGCTTCTACTGCTGCTATAGCTACTGCTACTACTACTATTACTACTATAGCTACTGCTATTACAATTGCTTCTACTGCTGCTATAGCTACTGCTACTACTACTCTTGCTGCTGCTGCTATTGCTGCTACTACTGTTGCTACCACTGCTACTGTTACAATTATTTCTGCTGCTGCTTACTTTACTGAGCAGTTATTATGCTCATTCCATGTGCTGCACAGATGATCTCATTGAGTCCTCATGACAACCCTATGAGGTGGATACTAGTTCCATCCATATTCTTCACAGGAGAAAATCGAAGCAAAGCAATTAAACAATGTCCCCGAGTTTTGATAGCTATTATGGGATAGAATAAAGATTCAAACTCAAACAGAATGTTTGACACTTAGGCTATAGAAATTAAAAGCGATAAGCCACAGATTCTTGAACTCAAACCTTGGTAAATAATTAAAGTTGAAATCAGAAGTCACGGGTTTCTGTTGCAGTTAATGAAAAACCCTGGAAGAAATTTGAGGTAATAAAGTTGTTGACTCAAGTGGCTTTGAGAATGCAAAGCACCAGGTATGCTGTTATCCTTTGTTTACACGGATTAGGAAGAAGCAAATAGCAAATATTTATATACCAGTAACCAGGAAATTTAAATGAAATCTAAACCTCCCCCCTTGCTTGTCCTCATAGAATTGAGTTTCTAATAAATTAATATACATAAAAGCATTGAGAACGAAGTTGAGGCTCTATAAATATTTGCAATAATTGTTATTTACAAGAAAGGGCGAGGAGCTTTATTGCAACATGCTAAAGTTTACCAATTCTGTGTCAAACATGTTGACTTGTGCTTTAGGGCTTTGAACGTTTGTTATAATAAACTACATCTGTTTGAGTGTTTCTTATAAAAAAAACTATGTTTGATTACTTGAACTTATAAACTCTTTATAATGGAATTTTAATCACTCATGGCAGCCTTGGGATAATTAAACAGCCAAACAAGATCTTGTTCCACTGAACCAGCAGCGTAATCTCCCACCCCTGACCAATTCTCTAAAGTTAGAAACATACCAAAAAAATTCCTCCTTATATTAGTCATTCTGTAAGTAAAGCACAACGATTTAACAGATTAACTTTAAAACACAGTACAAAACCTCAGTATTCCATAAAGATGTCCTGTGAAGACTATGATGAACCCAGAGAAACACCCTATCCTACAGACTAAGCCTTGGCTTAGCACAAAGTGTAGCCAGCAACCCTTAGGGATGGGGACGGGGAGACTGCGGGGCTGGAGGAGGACATTCATGACAGTCATTTCTGATGAGTATAAAAGAAGGGACCAAACAGGAAAATAACTCGTACACGCTAAGCTGTTTAACCTGTACCTTAGACCGTTCTCTACACTTGTTTACTGCCACCTCATCAGGAAAAATACTGAGCATTCACCCCAAACAGTACCTATGCCTCTTCACCTGTTCATCTCTACTGGTAGATTATGTACATTAAAGATCGATGTTGGAGGGGCACCTGGGTGGCTCAGTCAGTTGAGCATCTGACTCTTGGTTTCAGCTCAGGTTGTAATCTCAGGGGTGTGAGATCAAGCCCTGCGTCAGGCTCCGTGCTGAGCGGGGAGTCTGCTCGAGGTTCCCTCCCTCTGCCCCTCCCCGGGCTCACACACTCTCTCTCCCTCTCAATAAATAAATAAATCTTTAAAAAATCATGTTGGAGGAAAAGAATATTTACTTTCTCACCTTAAACAACTAGGAAAACAGACAAAATATAGGAAATGATGGTTTCCAGACTCATGTGATCAAGCAGCACAGACCTAGAGTCACTGAGAGAGGGAAACAGATGAAGGGAGCCCCAGCTCACTGCCTGATGCTGGTCTCCCTGAGGTGAGGAGGCACAAGGCAGGTAGAATTTGCCAGTCACAAACCTGAGGAAAGGGAACTGCAAGGAAAAAGAGCAAGGGGAAGAAGAAGAGAAAGAGGAAGGGAAGAAAGGAGGAAGGGAGGGAGGAAGGGAGCTCCTTCGCTCCGAAAATCCTCATAAAGTCTCTGCTAAATCTCTGGCTGAGTGTTAACCAATACATATAGGAAAGAAAAGTACCAGAAAACACTAGGCTGAACAGTACTGGGAGCTCGAGCAGAGCTGGGAAGAGTAGGTGTTTCCCTCAGCAACAGCGGAGGGACCTTGTAAGTTCGGGCAGTAGGCACAGCCCGCAGAGGGGTCGCCCCATGCTAACGCCTGCTATGACAAAAGTTAAAAGCAGGTCTTGAAAGGATCCCAATTCCCCTAAGTAACACAACTGTGCACCAGAACAACCTACAATACTGTGTAAAGAAATACCACAAAATCCAAAACACACAACATGCAGACCAAGAAATGAGAGAGATGATGGACACAGACAGACATATCACAACAAATACTGAAAGTGTGGTTGAGAGAATGTGAAAATCAAGCAGACAGGATGAAGACAGAAGTGGAAGACAAAGAAGAGACCTAAATGGAACTTCCAGAGAAGAAAAATGCTACAACGCAAATGAAAAAACACAATGGATAGGATTAACAGCTACTCTAGGTCTTTTGGTTTATCAGTTTATAAAATACATTCTAGAATCAGCTTCTCAGTATCTATTTTTATTTATTTTTTAAAAAGATTTATTTATTTATTTGGGGGCTGGGGAGAAAGCATGAGTGGGGAGAGAGGGCAGAGAGAGAGAATCCTCAGCAGACTTCCCACTGAGCATGGACCCTGAGATTGTGACCCGAGCAGAAACCAAGTCAGACACTTAAAAACTGTGCCACGTAGGTGCCCCTCTCAATATGTATTTTTAAAAACCTGCTGGGATTTTGATTAGGATGGGCATGATAGATTAGGTGCTGCAGAAGAAAAGATCAGTGAATGTGAAAACAGAGTAGGAAACTCAAAAATGAAGCACAGATGGGGTGGGTGAACAAAGTCTCGGTGACCTGTGGGATACCAAACAGCCTGTGTAATTGAAGTGACAGGAAGGGGAGACAAAATAAAAATATGTAGAGAAAGAATGACTGAAATTTACTCAAATTTGAGGCACACTGTAAGCCCACACATCCTAGAAATTCAATGAATTACAAATACAAGAAACATAGGACCATTTCTCAGAAATGTTTTGTAATTTTCAGTGTACAGACTTGCTCATATTTTGCTAAATTTATCCTTAAGTGTTTCATGTTTTTAAAATTTTAATTTCAAGGTTTTCATTACTAATTATCTGCTGTTAGTAAATAGGAATACAATTAATTCTCCGACTTAATAGCCTATACTTTGTGGAACTCACTATGAGACTGACTGAAATGAAGAGCTAAAACTGCAAAATTTCTAGAAGAAAACATAAGAGAAAATACTCATGACCTTGGTGAGGCAAAGATTTTAGACAGGACACAAAAGGAAGAAGAATGAAAGAAAAAAAATCTGATAAACTGGACATTACTGAAATTTCAAAATGTTGTCCTTCAAAAGGCAGTTAAAGAAAATGAAAAGACAAATCACAGACTGGGAGAAGGTATTTATCAAATGTGCACCTGACAGTGGACCTGTTTCCAGAATACGTAAGGAACTCTTAGAACTTAATAAAAAAGAAGGCAAACATCTAGATTTAAGGAGTGGACAAAATATTTGAACAGACACTTTACAAATGCACGAACAGCAAATAGGAACATGAAAATATGGTCACCATCATTAGTCGTTAGGGAAATGCTAATTAAGAACACATTGAAATACTGCTACACACCCACTAGAATGGCTAAAATGAAAGACACTGCCAATATCAAGTGTTGGCAAGGTTGAAGAGCTACTGGAACTGCTGATGGAAACACAGAAATCGGAAAACTGGTTTGGCAGCGCCTTATAAAATTAAACTGAACACATACCATACTACCCAGCAAATGCATTCACACAAATTGTGTACACATATTCAGAGCAGCTTTATTCTGAATGGCCAAAAAGTGGAAATAACTCTAACATCTCTTCACAAGTGAATGGCAAAACAGATTCAGTATATCCATAAAATAGAACACTGCAAAGGAATTAACTGTTCACTGATACCTGCAGCAACATGGGTAAGTCTTGGAGATATTTGTTAAGTGAAATAAGTTAGAAAACGGTATGTATCATATGACTCCATTTACAGGAGATTCTAGAAAAGGTGAAACTATAGTGATCAAAAGCAGATCAGTGGTTGCTGGGATCTGCAAATGGGGACAGGGGTTTGATGCAAAGGATGGTGAGCAAACTTTGGCGTGGAGGGGGGTGATAGAAATGCTCCATGTTTTGATTGTGGTGGTGGTTACATAGTTGTATATATGCGTCATAATGTCATTGTATTTACTGTAAACTCGTGTTGGTGAATGTTATGATATGTAAATTATCCCTTAAAAAAACTAAAAAAAAAAAAAGTGTGAATAAGAGTCCTCTGATGTACATTCCTGGGGAGAGGTGCCTGGGTAGCTCAGTCGGTTCACCAGGGTCCCAGGATCGAGTCCTGCTTCAGGCTCCTTGCTCAGCGGGGAACCTGCTTCTCCCTTTCCCTCTACACCCTGTTCTTTCTCTTTCTCTCTCAAATGAATAACAATAATAATAATGATAATAAAAAGATGTATGTTCCTGGACCCTGCTCTCAGAGATCCTGATCTGGAAGTCTGGGATGAGGCCCGGGAATCTAATTTTCATCAAGTGGGGTGCCTGTGTGGCTCAGTCATTAAACATCTGCCTTCGGTTCAGATCATGATCCCAGGGTCCTGTGATCAAGCCCAATGTTGGGCTCCCTGCTCAGCAGGAAGCCTGCTTCTCCCTCTCCCACTCCCCCGCTTGTATTCCTTCCCTCACTGTCTCTCCCTTTCTCTCTGTCAAATGAATAAACAAAAAATCTTAAAAAATAAAAAAATAAATTTCATCAAGTGTTCATCGTGAATTAAAAGAAATGCCACAAAAGAGGGAAATTAGAAAAAAAGAAGGATATATAATTTTGTAAATGTGAATAAGAAAAAAAATCAGGAGATCCTTTAAAATGCCTGGACTAGTTTGCATAGCTGGATGGGACCATGAATACCCTTTTCCTCCTCTTTTTTTGGTTTCGTAAATGTTACATTTTACTGGGGGAGGAAAACCATTCCTCTCTCCCCCACATCTTTGATAGAAACGGAATAATCTAAACACCCTCTTATAGCCCCCCTGAGCCCGAACCCCCACCCTGCTGCCATCCTGCTCTGGCCCTGTCCCTCGCCTACCCTCTTGGGTCATCTCGGCCTGGTCCATCTCCAGTTCGGTCAGCAGGCTCACAAACCACTCAAAAGACCGCTGGTCTCGGTTGATCCAGATGAAGTCCACCTGGGGAGAGGGCCCTTCTGTTCAGAGTCAGCCCTGCCTCGTGCACGGCAGGCTCACATCTGCGATCCCCCAGCATCTAGACGACCACCCTGGTGATGTCAGCGCACACACTATCATCCCCATTTAACGGAGGGGGAAACAGAGGCTTACAGCAGAGGTAGGAACCTTGCCCTGGTCACAGAGCAGCCTGGAATCAGGACCCAGGTCCCTGACTGCCAGGTCAGGATTTTCTGTAATAACCTACTGTTCAGAGCAAGCAGGGTTCTGAAATATTAAGCTCAGAAAGAGGCCAGAAGGACATTAGTTAATTATTGGTTTTTTTTCCACAAGCTCTTTTAAGTGGCCTATATGAAATAATGCCTTTTCAAAAGGCAAACTTTTTCATTTTTAAAACCACCACCAGGTGATGGCTAGTACACTTCATGGCTATAACTGGATCACAGGTGCCTGACTTTCAGGGTCTGAGGTCTTCACTGGGATTCCATCTTCAGGGCCCAGAATGCCTCTCAGAGATGACAGGGGAGGCCTGGACATGTGGAAGGCATGAGAAGAACATGGGGTGTTGAGGGAAGCATAGGGACCAGTCATTACAAGCAGGAGGGAGAGCCATCTGTCCCTTCCCTGCCTCTGCACAGGAAAGCCCGCTCTGGTTCAGGGAGGTTTCCAGGGGAGAGTGTCCGGAGGCCTGCCTGGAGGAGGCGGCACTTACCTTGTGGAGCTTCATGTCCTCATCCTGGACGCTATCTATCCAGGAGTGCTGGCAACTGGGGCAAATGTGCTTCCTCTTCTGGTGCCTGAGGGGAGGCAATGAGTGATTTTGAATTTGGGGCGAGTATGAGGCTTCTCAGGCCAAAGAACAGTGCAAGGGATGGGGGAAAGGGTGGGGTGGCAGGACCCACCCTATGAGGAAGGATTGAGAGCCAAAAGAGAGAGGGAGGAGGGACAGGGGAGGAGAGAGAAAAAAGGCTGAAAGGAGAGAAGGAAGGAGTAAGAGGGAGGGAAGAAGGGGGTGCTTCCTGGGACTGCCTGGATGCAGGCAGGGGTGGCAGCCCGTCCACCCACCTGTACATGATGCTCTGCAGGATGGAGGCAAAGGGGGTGATGCCGATGCCCGCCCCGATGAGCACCGCGTGCTCAGAGGCGAAGATCCTGCGGGTGGGGGTTCCGTAGGGGCCGTCGATGTAGCACTGTAAACGGGAGGGCATTGCAGGAAAGAGAGGGCTGGGTGCCTGGGAAAGCTGGACCTTAAGGCTTCAGCACCCCCTGTTATATGCAGGCAATCACCTCCTGGGCCTAAGTGGCTCCCACTGTAGTGCTCAGAGCACAAGTCTGGGAGAGCTCTGGAATGTGAGAAGGGAGAGCTAGGGAGAGTGGAACTCAGCACCTGCAAGGGGATGGGCTTGGTCTCCTTCTCTGGATACCTGGGGACTTGGAGCACTGGGGTGCCTGGAGCTTCTTTTCCTCTGGTTGCAGCAGGGGGCACGTCCACCCACCAGAGCCTCTTACCTTGATGTTACAAAGCAGGTGGTTCTCAGAGGACATCTCAGAGACCTGCAGGGAGCAGAGAGCTATGGGCGGATCAGGCAATTCTCAGGCAACCCAGCCCTTGTTAGTCTGAACAACTTTACAAAAAGGGAACTGTTTTTTCTGCCCCAGGCATCCCAGGGAGAATGTCAGTGATGTGCTGGTAATCTGACTCTTCTGGAAAAGAAAACAACACCAAACCACTGACAGTGTCCAGAGATTTCTGGTATAAATGCTGCCATCTTGGCTTCCAACACAATGACTGTGTCTCATGACTGGCTCTGAAAGCTCCTGAAAATCTAACAATGGGCTCTTGTGGTCCAATATAAGGCAGCCTCAGGGGTGCCTGGAGAACACTCACTCCCCCCAGTCTCCAGTCACTCTCATAACTTTCATGTCTCCGATACACCCCGGCCTTGAACATTCTTTTCACTTGACCTAGAACACCCTTTCTTCTTCCCCAGCTGGTGAATTCCTGTGCACCCTTCAGAGTCCAGCTCATTTGAAGCAGCTGCTCCTCTTTGAAGCTCTATCCAGATACATCAGCCAGAAAAGCCAGGGCTGGTCTGGCTCACAGCTCCACCCTGCCCGTGGGTCCCTGTTGTGGGCTTGCTGGTGGGAGCCACTGAGGGCAGGGAGCAGGCCTCTACTGTCTGCTCTGACTGCTCCAGATCTAAGCACACGGCAGACTGGATTTGGGAGGTCAGGGCACTTCCTTCCAGAAGGTGAAGGAAGCAGACCCCCCCCACCACCACCAAACAGGCCTCAGGGGCCTGGGGTAGTTCTCTGTCTGGTGCTGGAAGGCAGAGTTAGGAGTGACCTTCACAATCATCTAGAGCAATCCCTCACTTCCCTGAAGAGGAACCCAGTCTCAGAGCATGGGAATGACCTGCCCGCGCTCCCAAAGAGCTCAGGGTAGAGCTGGGTCTCCTGCTGACTGTCCAGTGCTCGTCCCATGACAGCACGTTGCTTCTTTGTATGGGGGCCCGTGCATGCTGTGTCCCCCATGGTGTCAGACTTGAACTACTAGTATAGGAGGTACACTGGACAGGCACTACTGTCCTTCAAGCCTCCCGATTGCAAGGAGAAAGCCTACATCACGGTTAGTGATCTGTAACATGTAACACTCACGAGTCCCACCTCTTTTCTTTTTTTTTCTTTTACAGAAGTGAGAAAGAAAAAGAGCACATGAGAGAGTCCAAGAGAGGAAGAGGAGGGTGGAGTTCAGCTTCAGGCTCAGAGCACTAACAGGAGGGAAGATCTGGCAAGAATGGAATCACCTGGGTTTTTACTGATTTTACTTTTAGAGTTATCTTCTGATGATGGCACACATTACTAGTTTGCCATTAAAGACAGCCATCTCAAGCTGCCTTTTAGATACAATGAAGTTGAAAGTGACGTTGGGGAGTAAAGAGAGATGCCAGGTTGGAAAGATTCTCAGTGGGGAGCGACTATGGCAAAAGTTCCAAAGGGGGTGCACCAATGTCTGGCTGCAGGGACACCACGTCCTGCACATTTCATGTGTGTGGCCTGCCCTTAAGGACCTCTCTCCTGAGTTCCAAAGACCCACTGCCCCTGGGAGAAAAACACCTCGGCTCTCCCGCCTCCAGCCCCAGCTTCCACAGCCTTACCGGGCCCAGCTGGGCTGGGGCTCCCCACCGTGTTGGAGCCCCTTCCTTGGAGGCCACCAGGCCTTGGTCCCCCTGCTGTGGAGTTCCCTTGGGCCTGTAGGAGGTCAGCTCCACGGTGACGTCCCTGCCGAAGGCCACTGCTCCCTGTACCGAGGTTCCCGAAGGCATGGGCTGGCACGGCAAGCTCTGTTTGGTTTCAAAGTGGAAACTGCTTTATTATTTAAATCATGAAATCAATACATGCTAGTTTGTAGAGATTCCCAAGTTACAGGACTTGAAAGAATAAAGTGAAAAAGTACCCCAAATAAAGTGGAATAGCTCCTCTAAACATTTTTCTATATCCTTCCAGACTTTTACTTACACACACACACAACAGAGGGATGCACACACTCTTACATAAATGAAACAGACCACTTTCCAACCTGCCTTTTCCACTTAGTACATCTTGACTAGTTTTCCGTGCTAATGCATATGCAGTTGCATAATCTTTTTTAGGGACTTACTATTCCATGATAGGGGTGATCAGTAATTTATTTAGCTACACCCCTATTGTTGGGCATTTTGAGTATTCCCATTTTCTCATTATTGTTAACAACTACCATATATAAAACATCACCTTCCCTGTCTCTATCCCTCTACCCCAATTTATTTTTCTTCATAGCATTTATTTTCACTTGACACATTATGCATGTATTTTGTTTGTTTATTGTCTATCTCTCCCTCCAGAAAGTAAGCAGGGACTGCGTCAGTTTTGCTTACTGATAGATCTCCAGCATCTAGAACAGTCCTTGGAAAACCATAGGTGCTGTGCTCAATAAATATTTGCAAATGAATAAATGAAAACGGTGATTAATGCCCTTCCTGTGCTACTGTCCAGTTAACTTCTTAGGACAAAGCCTTAAAATTGGAAATGCTGGGCCAGTGGGTCCTCATATTCAAGAGGCTGACACAGGTGGCCAGACCACCTGCCAGAAAGATTGCACCAATTTATTCTTTGGCGGTGGTGCCTGAGGTCCTGAAGAAACACAACCTTTAACGTATCTATCCACTGATTCCTGGGATGCAGGAGTCACCTGGTTTGGAAAGCCAGCTTCCTCTGTCCCCTGATTAAGAGCAGAGAACGCCCTGCTTGTTTCTATCTACCCCTTCATTTCCCAAAGCTTTGCATCTTTCTAGAGGGATGCGTGCCTGCCTCTGGTCTGGCCTGGCCTGGCAGGATTCCGCCTCATTTTCTCCCCTGGACTTTAAATTCCACAAGGACGCGGCAGGGCTGAGCCAGGCCCCCGACTTCTTTTCCTTTGACCCCGGGGAGTGTTTCCCCATACTAACATGTCTCCCAGCTGAGCGGTACTATCTACTAGCTTTGTGTCCAGGCACATTCAGCCTCCTTTGTCTATTCTTACTGTGATCTCACTGTATTCCTCCAAAACCTCCCAGAACCTCTATTCATTCCAGATACTTGCAACTTGTCAGCTTTGTAGGTTTCATCAGGGCTCAAAAGATAACAATGCTGCCACTGATGCTGCTGACAGGGATGATGAAGGGTCCATGGGGACCCTGCTGTCTGGTCAGCTTTACTTGCATTCATTCCTTCGTCGGTCCTTAAAAGAATCATGTGAGAAAGGGAGACCAAGGATGGGAACCTCCTCTAGTTTGTTGATGAATAAGCTAAAGCTCGGGGAGGCTCAAGGATGTGCAAGGCTGTACAGTTAGAACGTGCCGGAGCAGAGACATGGTGGCGGGTTTTTCTGATCTCAATTTCTTCTCCCTTTCCATTGTCCCCTGGCTTCTAAAGGAGGACTAGGGAGGACCTGAGGGCCTGGGGGAGGATATCAGGCTCTTGGATCACATAGTTAGTTCACAGCTGCCTCACCGCCTGTGTGGCTGTCCAGCTAGTGTATACAGCAGTTGCTCAATGATGGATGCTCACCAGCCAGGAAGATAGCAACATGGTCCCTGTGAAGTTTGTCTCCACAGTGGACTCTTCCTCCCCCGAAGCCACCTACCTGGGGCCTCCTCTGGCTCCTTCTCATCCTTAAACTCCTTGACAGCTGTTTGGAGCCATAGCCCATGGGACATGACTTCTTGAATGACTCATACAGCCTGTTTGTCCACTGGCCTTCGGACCGGACATGTAGCCAGATGGTGTCTGAGCAAGAGACAGGGGAGGGGGATGGGGGCTCAGCACTGACTCCTCCACCAGGGAATAGGCCTGTTCCATCCGAGGGACTGGAGCTGGGTATTAACTACTCAAGTCCCAGATGGAATGTCCTTCCTCAGGTCCAAACTAGATTCGCAGCCACAGGACTTGGAAGTCTGATCTCTCCAGTGTGAGATCCATGAAATCAACTTAACCCTACAAAGTAAGGGTTCAGTCTCCTCTGCCAAGACAGGAGAGCTCCCTGGGGGTGTGGGCCCTGCCTCCTCCATCAGGCCAGGGTGTCCCCACGGTGAGGACCACTCCCTCCCACATTCAACCAGGGGCTTGTCAATGGCTCTGCACACTGGAGACGTTCAGTCTGCAGTAGGACCAATGGCTTTCATTGTTCCCAGTGCCTGGGACGAAACAGGGGCTTATTCAGGTTCTCTGCGGAGTGGGTGACCAGTAGAAGGCGGCATGGGGCGGCTTCTCCTCTGCTGAATGGCACCGGAGAGAATCCACAACATTAGAGCAAGGAGATGTGGGGCCCAGGAGACAGGCAGATTCCAAGCTGAGCCCCTGAAGAAACCGCTTGGAGAAGGGGTCCCATCAATGATGCCTCCGTATAGTGTACACAGTCATTATAATCATACTAGTGTCTGTATACTAGAATACTACGCAGCCACAGAGGAAAGTTCTCGTTTTAAAAGAATGGATGTGCAAAGACCTTCAAGACGTTCTGTGCTTGCAGAAAAAGTGGACTGCAAAACAGCATGAACAGTGTGATCCTGTGTATGAAAAACCTCATAGAAATATTAATACAGGGGCGCCAGGGTGGCTCAGTTTGTTCAGCGTCTGCCTTTAGCTCAGATTCTGATCCTAGGGTCTTGGGATCAAGTCCCACATCAGGCTGCCTGCTGAGCAGGGAGCCTGCTTCTCCCTCTCCCTCTGCCTGCCACTCTCCCCTGCTTGTGTGCACTCTTTCTCTCTCAAACAAATAAATAAAATCTTAAAAAAGAAAGGAGGGAAGGAAGGAAGGAAGGAAGGAAGGAAGGAAGGAAGGAAGGAAGGAAGGGAAGAAAAAGAAAAAAGGAAGGAAGGAAGGAAACAGAAAGAAAGAAAGAAAGAAAGAAAGAAAGAAAGAAAGAAAGAAAGAAAGAAAGGACAGACTAAGACAGATCACCAAAAAGACTGACAATGGCTTTCTTTGGACAGAATTATTTGAGGGATTTTAATTTTCTTCTGTACATATTTCTATACTGTCTGAATTTTCTGAGAGCAGGTATCTTCTTGAGAAACAGAACAGGAGAGGAAACTAGAGAAAACTAGGTGTCTGGCCACCACCCCCACTTCTGCCCCTCGGTACATCCGAGCCACCACTCTGGGGACTCCAGGGCAGGTGGCGGGCAGTCTCACATGGGGAACCCTTGCCTTGGGGCTGCACCCTGAACTATGGGAGCTGGGGTTCCCTGGGAGTCATCCCGAGTGGAACTAAAGCTGTTAGTAGGGATGGGCCAGAGAAAACAGGCAACTAGGACCCTTTGCCCCTCATATAGTCGAGCAAGGGTCTCGCTGTCATAGGTCATGCAAGGCGTTCCCTGCCAGAAGTACCACTTGAGGCGGAAAGGCCGATCTCTGGCCTAGGAAGAGGCAGAGGTCCAGGAGCAGGACCTCCAACAACAGCCCAGGACCAGAAGCCGGCACATGTGTGGCCGGGGGCCAGAGGTCCGCTGGGCGGAGGGAGGGTGAGCTGAGCAGTTCTGTGGTGCCGGGGAGCCAGAGAGAAATGGGAGTGGTCCGGGGAGGATGAAAAAGGAGCCGAGGGATTCTGCTGCCCTGAGGTTCCTCAGGGATGGGGGAAGATGCCCGGCCCTCATGAGATCCTCACGGCAGCTCATCCAGCCCTGACCTCCCCAGTCGGTATGTGTTTGGGCATCTGCTTCCTGGTTTCGGAGGGAGCTTTTGGAAGGTGAGACTCTGGGTCTCTGGTCTTGTTCGCTCCCGCGTTCCTGGTTCCCAGCCTGTGCGTGACGCCCGGCAGAACCCCGTACCTTTTTGCTCCGGAGCGCTGCTGATGGTGAAGGGATGCCACTCGAAGCGCGCGATGCTGGGAATGTTCAGGTACAAGTAGTCGCCTGGCCTGTAGTGGAAGAGGGGGGGCCTCTCGATGAGGAGATGGGTGACCTGGGGAAAGAAGAAGGTCAGGGTCATCTGTGTGGGCCTAAATCTGGCAGGGGGCCCCCTGGGCAAGGGCGCAGAGGCCGGACCACCCTCCTCCACCACCGGCCAGGCAGACCCTGGACGTGAGACCCTCCCGTGCCTGTGAGTGGGGCTCGCCCTGCAGCCCTCTGCCAGGCGGGGGGTGGGCGGGGATCAGAGAGAGGGAGAGCTGAGATGTGTCTGAAGTGAGGCTCATGGCTTGATCCCACTTCTTCAAGTGCAAACACGGCTCTTAGTGGCCCTTTCTCCGTAAAGCCCCCTGACTGCTCTAGCCCTTTGTGTGGAACTTCTGTGGCATTTGGCTGGTATTCCAACCATTCGTGGGCATCTTCTCTGGGAGAATGTCATGCTCCTGGACCACAGCTTCGGTTCACTCAGCACTCACGGGGTGCCAGAGCTGTGTGAAGCACGGAAAGTGTGACTTCTAGCTCTCACGGCCATTCTCAGAGACAGATGCCCTTCTTTCTCCACTTTATAGATGGGAAGCTAAGGCTCAGAATGGCTAAGGAGCTTGCGCAAGGCCACCAGCGGGGAAACTACAGGATGTGAATCTCATCACACTGCCTGAGGCCAGAGCCTCGATGCAAAGCACCTCAGTCTCTACGTCTGTCTTCACATTCAAGTGCCCAGAGGTGAGCCCACCTGGAACTGCCTTTCCTTTCTCCACAAATGGCCCGGTCACTCAGACACCTGGGAGATGTCCTGGGCTCCTCCATCTCTCCCACCCCCGAATGCAGCCGGGTACCTACTGAGTCTTTCTGTGATGTGCCGCCCTACACCCAGCCCACAGGCCCTGTTTAAGGTCAAGGCCCTCATGACCTCTCATCTGCATATGTGTGATAACCTCCCAAATAGTCCTCACCAAGCCATCTTCCACAGAACGATGGCAGAAATCTAGCTGGAATGCAGACCCGCCTAATACCACTGCCTCCGCTCCCCACCTGCTCAGGGGTTCCCTGTTGCCTGCAGGATGAGGAGCCTCCGGGCCCACCAGGCCCTGCCCACCCCTTCTCCCTGGCATCTCAGCTCCAGCTGTGCCAAGTTACCCCAGTCCCCAAGTACAGTACACCCACCCACAACTCGGTGCCTTTGCTGGTGCTGTTCCTTCTCCGGCAGTACCCTTCCTTGTCTGTGCAACGAACTCTTGCTCGTCTCTCAGAACCCTGATGTGGCATCTCCTTCCTCCTTCTGGAGCCTTCTCTGATGGCTCAAGGATAGTTGCATACATCCTGACGTCCTACTCTCACCAGCACAGCCCTGCCCTTTAATGCAGGGGCCAAGCAGGACAGCGCCCGAGTCATCTCTGTGTCTCTGCTACCTCTTATGGGGCTTGGCAACTTGCAGGCTCTTCACATATGCTTCGTGAGCTGGTCTGTAGCAGTGTCCTGACTACCTGTCATTCCTCTGCCTCAAGCATCATTCCTCAAGGCCAGACCGGATCCTGGACTTTGCTCGTCTCCCCTGCTGGGCAGGGGCTGTAGCTACGCTGGTCCCTATCTCCTTGTAGATCTAACAGGGTATCCAGCTGCTGCGCCCTCCACCTGCAACTCCCCTCCGCACCTTGGAGGGAAGGAGACTGACTTCCACGATGCAAAGGGCTGCCAAGCGGGATACTGCTAGCCCGGTGATCTTCTCCAGGAAGAACAAGATGCCAGGGACCAGCAGCCACTTCCAGAAGTTGGGCCCGTGTAGAATGAGCAGAATCCACATGGGGAGGTAAGACAGATGCGTCCAGTAGAACACCTGGGAGAGTGGGGAGGGAGGGGGTGGTAAGCTTCCAGAAACTTCCAGAGCTCAAGACCTGGGGGTGGAACAGAGCCAGAGCTCAGGGCCAATCTTAAAGCCAGGGTGGCACCCAGAGCCTTGGTCATACACACCCTCTCCTGGGGACAGGGCTGGGTAGGAGGCTGGGGATGGGAAGCTTTGGGGCTTTTTATTCTGGGGGCTTGGCCCAGGGATCGTGCCCTGGTGCTCGCAGCAAATATCTGAAATGTCTGCCTAGGGATAGTCTGGCCAGAGCGGAGTGCCCCCAAAGCACTTATGAGCATCAATGTCCCCATGACACTGAGCCTTTTCTCAGGGGGAAGAAAAGAAAGACGGTAATTTCCTGGGCATGGAGAAGGAAGAGCGGAGCGCTGAGTTTGAATGCCTGCTAGTGTGGGCTGGGAGATTGAGCATCAGATCCTCGTTGGTCAAATGCAGATGCGGAGTCCCAGGTCAAAGGATTGCTGCTGGGGCTCTGTATACATCTATCTGATGTGACCAGATCAGTCCAGGGGGCTCCAAACCAAATCTGTGACCTCCTGCATCCTGAGGACACGACACAGAGGGGAATGAAAATGGGGCTAACGTGTTGGGAGCATCTGTGTGCTAGGTGAATAGGTAGGGGCTTCACATATGTTATCTCACTTAATTCCTAAAATAACTTCATAGGTAGAGAATTATAGATCCACTTTATAGATGAGGAAGCTGAGCAAAGCCTGGGCTCCTTCCTCTCCCTGAACCTAGTCTAATCCAATTCAGGCAGGGCGCAAAAGGGCAGAATCTTCCAGGGCCAAACATTTTCCACTTGGCAGACAACCCAGTGGCAGACCCCAAATCACACGCGCATAATATGCAGACCAGCCTGGGCACCTCCTGGGCTTTGGAGTAAATGAGAAGGGACACAGCATGGAATGAAGAGGGGAACCCAGCCAGGGAGAGCCAAGGGGCAAGGGCTAGACACCTCAAAGTGGCCACTCCTCCGGATGCAGGAGCTAGAGCAGGCAAACATGAGGATCAACAGCAGCAGCAGGGCCACACCGGTCGGGGAGGCCAAGCCATGGACCCAGCCGATGCCAGGCCTGGTGGTGAGCAGCAGTTCCCAGAACCGGAAGGGGCTGGCCTCGGACTGAGCCTGGAGCGCTGGAGACAAGCAAAGACAAGCTCTTCCCTCTCCATCTTTCCTCTGGGGGCCCCACCCCTCCCCATCAGACACCCACACAGGCAGACCACTGGCTGATCTAGGACGCCCCTTCCCCACCCACTGGGCCTGCAGGATGCACAGGGGCTATGCCCCCACGTCATGGGCTGGGGGCTGGGAAAAGGCCCACCCACGTCCCCTCCCCCAGCCCCATGCCACTCACCGAAGTTCACAACATGGGCCACAGTGTGCACAAGGGAGAGCACAACCACCACATAGCCCATGAGCTGGTGGAACTGGATGTTCCGGTCCAGCGGCAGGACCTGAGCCAGCCAGGTGGCCCGCAGCCACGTCAGGCACCGCCTCAGCATCAGCACCTGGCCAGACACAGCAGCCCAGAGTCCCCGCCTGGCTCCCCCTCGGCCCCGCTCTCCCTTCCCCAGCAGCCATCTCCCCACATCCCTCTGAGCTGGCCGTGCCTCCCAAAGAGGCCCCTTCACCGTCTCCCCTGCCCCCAAACCTTCGCTGCTCCCCTAGGTCCACAGCTGAGGTGTCCGAAGCAGGGTCTCCAGAATCGGGGCAGGAAGAGCAAATGTTACAGAATGGCTGCTGATATTACTTTCCCCTAAATACATGAGAAGCACAGCAGCTTTTGCTAACACTTAATATCCGTGTCAACATGGTGCCCTCATTTAGTCTGTATGTCAGACGGGCACATGTTATGTCTGGTTCTCAAGGTGTCCTGGAGGAAGAGCAGGTTTTCCAAAAGGGCATGAGACCAGGGCTCCCTTCCTGCTCGTTTGCTTTCAATACACGTGTGCCCAGATATAGGCACTTGCGGATGATGTTATCTGGTTTTAACCAAGTTAAACTACCTCTCACAGGAAAGACAAGATTCCCTGCGGAGAAAGTGCTGATTGAAAGCAGTGTTAATAACGCAAGTGACCGAGCAGATGAGTCATGGGTCTCCGACTCTTGGTATGTAGCCAGTTCCGAGGATAAAAATAAAACCCACATAAGAAGCTGACATTATCAAGAAGAGTATCTGAACTAAAGATGTACATCCCTGATCGTTAAGATGACTCTTGCTTTATAGTGTTCTGTAAGTCTAACGGCTAAGGATAATAGGGCATGCATGTCATTATAAGTAAATGAGCAAGTATTGGGTCAGTGGAAGGGTTTTTCATTCTCTGTTTCTGTTTTAATTATAGCAGCACACAATTGGAAACGCTTGGAGACCTCACTCCTTGGCCCAGAGAATCATGTTCTGACTCAGTCTGGCACTGGAGGGCTCTCTTCCTGCATTCTCTGTCTTCTGTGCACCTGCCCCGGGGCCGCCTAGGTTGTGGTGATCATCAAAAGGAAAGGGCCTAGCACCATGACTGTACATAGTAAGTGCACAAAAATGCTGGCCTGTGTTTTACAGGCTGTGTGATCATGGACAATTCGCTGCCCCTCTCTGGGCCTCAGTGTCCATTGAGTATTGCTTGACCCAGCTGACTTCTGAGGTGCCCTCCTGCCCTGGCACTCCAGGAGTCCACGTGTGGGTCCCCTGGGCTATGAGGAACCTACATCAGCCTCCCCCGCCTCCCCCTCCTCTTCCCGGGCATTGTGCCCGCAGAGTCCTACCGCGATGAAGCTGCAGTCGAAGTTGAGGCACTGGCCGCAGCCCTTGGCCACCATGACGCTGGGGCCGCGGGCCCGGTGCGCGCTGGCCGCCAGCGCGAAGAGCAACACGTGGAGGCCCGCGTAGACAGCCAGGCAGAGCAGGTGGCTGCGATGGTTGTGCCAGTAGGCGGAGGTCAGAGGGCGGGGACGGCGCGGGCGCGGTTGGGCGGCGGGGGGCGTCAGCCAGTGGGCGGCGCTGCGCGAGAGGGGCTCGGCTCAGAGGCACCGGCCGGCGGGCTGCAGAGGGGGGAATCCGCGCCGGGTGTGGCGGGCAGCCCCCCTTGGCAACCTAGAGACCCCACGCCCGCTGTAACCGACCAACTCTCTGGAGCCTCGCGGCCAGCGGCCGGCTTCCCTTTACACCAGAGAGGTCAGGCGTCTTGCTCAGAGTCACACAGCTAGGCAAAGCCGAGATGGAGCTCCCATCTGTCTGATGCCACAATCACGGCTGCTTCTATGACTTCCCTTACTTACCAACTGGGGGGGGGGGGGGGGG
>LNAC01000018.1:1747584-1765943 GCA_002007465.1 Ailurus styani
GGCCAGACGCGAGCCCCGCCCGGTGCCCCGCGGTCGCGGAGGACCGCCCCGGGCAGAGTCTCCCGGGGGTCGACTCCGACTCAAGATGGTTGCAGCGCCGCCGGCGCTCCAACCGGGCGCGGCAGGTCGTCTGGGCCGGGCCACGGGAAGGGGCGGGGCCGGGGCGGGGCCGGGGCGGGGCCGGGGCGGGGCCGAGGGATCTCCGGGGCTCTCGCGCCGCTCTGAGTACCTGAGATCTAACCGCACCGCACCTGATGGTCAGGTTCTCCATGACCCCGGGGAAGCGCTGCAGCTCGTCCCGGAGCTCGTCGAAGGTGATGGCGCCGTTGCAGTCCTTGTCGGCGGACTCGAAGAGCGCCAGCGTCAGCTGGTCCAGCTTCTCGTCCGGCAGCGAGATGGCGCTCTCGCGCATGCACGACTGCAGCACGGTGCGCAGCTCATCCACGTCGATGGAGCCGCTGCCTGTCCCAAGTGGGGATGGAAGCCGAGTGGGGGCTTGCCCCGGACCCCGCTCTCTACCTGCAGATTCTCCCTGCCGTGCCCAACCATTGCATGGAGTGATGAACTCTCCCTGTTCGCCCACCTCGAAAACCTCCAGTTTTCTGCCAACCATGTCCCTTTCAGGGTAGGCAGGCAATCAAAGTACATGTCACCCTCAGCTCAGAAAACTTCCATGGCTCCCTACTGCCCAGCTTGGTGGAGAGAAACTCCTCTCCTCCTCTTAGCTTTAGTGGATGCCTTTCTCCAGAATTTGCAGCCTCCTCTCCAAGTACTGAGCTTAGACAGCCTTTTTTTCTGTGCATTTTTGCACTCTGCATGAACAGCAGGGCCCATGATTAATGAGTTTTTGGCCTGATTTGGATGCAGACACACATGAGGTGGCTTCATGTTTCTGTCCCTTACTAACTGCGATGGTGGGCTATAAGTCCTTTGGAGTAGTGAACTTTACTTTGCTCATCTATAAAATGGGGATAATAATTCTTCCCTTTCAGAACTGGTTCAAGGATAACAGATACTTATAAAGTGCTTACTGCAGTATCTGGGAAGAAGGTAGCTGTATATAAATGGAAAGTCTTATTGGTATTTTAATCATCACAAAGGCCCAAGCCAAAGTCTGTAATCACATGACAGTGCAGTGTCTCATGCACCGCTCTCCAGTCATGTCTCCCATACTTCAGCTTTCCTAGCCAAGAGCCACCATGCAACAGTTTTCTAACTACATCCAGAGTCTCTCCCTTGCTGCCTTCACACCCTCTCATCCATTCAGCTTTTTTTCACTCCTTGGCTAGTTTCAAATTCAGGGTCCCCCCCTTCACTATTATTCTCACACAATTCCTCTTCCTCATCCTGCTGTCCTTCTATTCCAGGGACCTAAACACATCCCATCCCTGAGTGAATCTAGCCACCTGTCCTTTCCCTTCCTGCACCAGGGCAGCTGATAGAACATTCTTGGAAAAAAGCACTCAAGAGAACAGGAAGCTTTGATCCTCAGCTACAGAAAGGCCTTCAACTTGCCCAGCAACCTTCTCCCGATTCTCTAGTAAGGTCATTCTCCTACTGCCTGCAAGGATCACTTCTCTCCTCCATGTGCATCCAATCCCTGTCTGGCTCTCAAAGAAAATAGAAGCCACTCGAAGGGAATGCCCACTAGTTCCTGCCATAAAACTACAGATCTCCTTTCATCTGCCCTGTCCTACCTTCCCCATCACCACTGTCTGTAAAGAGAAGGTGAGTGTTTTGCTTCTCCTCCCCCTCCCAAACAAAGCTTGGTGGTCAGAAAGCAGTCAGGGAGGACTGTCCCATGGAGACTCAATGTGGCCAGCTGCCTGTGTACTGGGGGAAGGGTGCCAGTTTGGGGAGTGGGTTCCAGGAATGAGGTCTGGCTAAACTGAGTCAGGTAGGCCTGGAAGTTAAGAAACCCCACAGGCCAGAGGTCCCTGCCCAGGAGCCGGCCTGCAGCTAGGTTTAGTTTTTCAGGATGCAAATCCAGCCCAGTGACTTCCCTGCTCAACACTCTTCAGTGGCTCCCCATGGCTAATTGTACTGAGACTCCAAACCTGGGCTGCCAATGCCTGTCCAGTCTGGCCTCACCCACCATCTTAGTCTCACTGGAGTCCCCCTTCCTCTGATGATGCCAGGCCCTCAGAGATGCTTGACGCCCCCAGAGTTGCCAAAGATTTAAAGGCAGGACATTCATAGCAGTGTCATTTATAATGCAAAAAAAAAAAAAAAAAAAAGGGGGGGGGAAGGGGAAGACGACGGAAATTCTCCATTTCGTTAATGGGGTTTGAATAAACAGTGATGAATAGCCACTAACACCTGTAAAGGGGTGCTGGGCACTCCTGAGTCTGCACAAGCTAACTAGTTTAATCCTAGCAGTCTCACGAGTGCGGACTGTTATTATAACCATTATTCGCATGTGAGAGGTAAAGAAACTGAGGCACAGAGAAGTTGAGTGACTTGCCCGAGGCTCCGTGATTATTAATAAGTGGTGGAGCTGAACTTTGGCAGCCTGACCTCCAGGTCAGAGATCTGAACTCCCAGGCTGTGCTGCAAAGGACACAGGGTCGCATAGGTACAAAGAACACAGCCACAGAGAGCGATTCTGTAAACACACGGAGTTACCACTTCATGCCCACTAGGCTAGGGTGGCTACCATTGAAAGAGAAAAACAGAGAGAACAAGTCTTGGCAAGGATGTGGAGAAACCGGAACCGTGAACATTGCTGGTGGGAAGGGAAAATGGTACAAACTCTGTGGAAGAATGCCGCATTCCTCGAAAGACTAAAAATAGAACTACCATATGATCGGTAATCCCACATCTGGGTATTTACCCCAAAGAATGGAAAGCAGGGTCCCAAAGACTCACACCTGTGTCCACAGCAGCATCATTCACAATAATCAGGAGGTGGAAACAACCCAAGTGTGTCCACTGACAGATGGACAAACAAGACATGGTACAGCCATACAATGAAATATTGTTCAGCCTTCGAAAGGAATTAAATCCTGTCGAATGGTGCTACGTGGGTGAACCTTGAAGACATTACGCTAAGTGAAATAAGCCAGATGCAAAAGGACAAGTAGTACATGATTCCACTCATATGAGATACCTACAATAGTCAAATTCTTAGAGACAGAAAGGAGAGAGTGGTTGCCAGGAGCCGGGGTGGGGGGAATAGGAGCTAGTGTTGAGTGGGTCTAGAGTTTCAGTTTGGAAAGATGAAAACGTTCTGTGGGTGGATGGTGGTGATGGTTGCCCAACAATGTGAATGCACTGAACGCTGTTGCACTGACACTTAAAAAATGGTTAAAGTTAAAAAAAAACGGTTAAAGTGGTAAATTTAATGTTATGTGTATTTTGCTACAGTAAAAATGATGTTAGAAAGCAATATAGTCTTACACGAACAAATGTTTATATTGTTGAGCAAGAAAAGGCAGTAAGTATAGTGTAATCCCATTAAAAAATGTGTGGGGGTGTGTACAGAGAGACAGAGACAGATCAATTAGAAGGCAGTATAGAAAAATGTTATGGGTGATTTTTGCTTTCTTCTTTAAGGAAAGAAGAATTGTATTATCTAAAATGTTCTAAGTGGACTTTTCATAATAAGGAAAAAGCAATAAAGCAGTTTCTTTTTTCAAACTTTCAAAAGAAGTTCAGGCTTCCGGTGATCGAATCGAGGGCATTTGTCTCCCGGGCCAGAGTGGCCCCTTCTCGCCACCTCTGCACAGAAGGGAGGCAGTGGTCCGACAGAGGGAGGGGTGGGGTAGGGGATGGACCCACAGAGGGAGAAACCGGCACTGGAGTGGGGGGGATTCCCTTTGCCCCTCCCACTGAGACCGCCCCCGCCCCCGCCCCTCCGGAGCCCCTACCATCGACGTCGTACACCTGGAAGAGGAATTTGAGTTTGTCCATGGGGTTGCCGTGGATGAGCAGGGTCAGCGCCTCCAGCAACTCCTGGAGGGTGATGGTGCCACTTCCATCGGAGTCAAACAGGGTGAAGAACCTCTCGGCAAAGAAGGACTGCGGCCGGAGAAGGGCGGGAGATGGGCACAGGGTGGGGAAGGGGCCCGAGCTTTAAAGTGCTGTGAGCCGTGCGCGCATGCGCTGTGGGGTGGCGGGCGCTGTGGGGTGGGGGGCTTCAGGCAGCCCCTGCACCCCGTGCTTGCGCACAGGGTGTGATCGGCCCACCTGGCCACACCGGGGGGTGGTGTCCACGGCCCCACCCTCTGGTCCCGAGCAAGTTTGGATTCCCGTGGAAGAACTGTTCAGATCCCAGCAGTGAAGATGGGCTTGTTTTGGGGCCTCAAGTCCCCTGCTGGCCCCTCACGCTTGGTCATTTGTACAGCCTCTCTGTCCCCTACATGCCTGTCACCCCCATCAGCCTTGCAGTCCAGACCCCTCAACATGCAAAAAAGGGTCAGACCGAGGGCTCCCCCTGCAGGTTCCTCCGGTGTCCTGTCTCATCCCACTTGGGGTGAATACAAGGGACAAGTGAACCAGGAAGGTCTTAGAGGGTAGATGGCCCTTGAACAACTGGATCGTCCCTGTACTTATTGCTTCGGCTCCCTGAGTTTACACTTAAGGCTCATTATTAAGCTCCTATTCACTCACTCTATTCACGCATTCATTCATTCATTCATTCATCCATTCATTCAGCAATCATGTCCTGCACAGCCCCCACTTGTCAGGCCTGGTGTTAGACACCCAACACAGAAATTAAGACAGGCGGGGTCAGTGCTCCAGATATGCTGGGATGGAGGCTCCCCTAGAGGCAGGGAGAGAGGCCCACAGGGCTTCATGTCTGACCTAAAGAAACCATGAGGGTTCACAAGCAGGGAGTGGGGACCAAAGTTGGCTGTAGACAGTCACCCCTGCCTCAGCTCTCCTCTTACTTCCCTGGATCCCTGGCTAATACCTTTATCACTATCTACCATCCTGAGTTGTCTTTAGCTTAAGGTATGTTACAGCATCCTCGTCATGTATTGGGGCACCTGGATGGCTCAGTCGGTTAAGCATCTGCCTTCAGTTGGGGTCATGATCCTGGGGTCCTGGGATCCAGCCCTGAGTCGGACTCTCTGCTCAGTGGGGAGTCTGCTTCTCCCGCCCCTGCTTGTGCTCTCTCTCTCTCTCTCTCTCAAATAAATAAATAAATAAAATCTTAAAAAAAAAAGAGTGTAATGTATTGTTAGGCAGAATGTCTTTTTTTTCCCTCTCCCCATGTTAACTACTGAAGGAGGCATGGCATTTAGAGTTCTTAGCAATTTCCCTGCTACCAGCAAGTGAGGAGCCCTCTGACCCAAACAGGGACACATAAATGCTCATTGGCTCACCCCTATCAAGGACACAGGCCACCACCAGATGCAAGCCCATGAAACGTGTGGGGAGAAGTTACATTTGCAGGCTCACTCGGATCCTGCTTAGGGGTGAGGCCAGAAACCCTGAGGACACCCGGGGAGTGATCTTTCCCTCCTTTCGAGGTACTGTGTCCCTGAGAGCCAGATTGCTCCTCCGTTACAAAAGCAGGGCCCACTTCCGGAGTGGACACTTGCCTCTTTCACATTGAGGGCTGCTTTGAATTCTTGAAGGTTGATCTCCCGGTCTTTCCCCGCAATGGTCTCAAACTGGTGCGTCACCCACTGAAGCCACTTGGCATCCTCCTCAGTACTCATGGTGCTGGAAGAAGAGGAGACAGGTTTATGGGTTTGGTGTGGCCAAGGGCTCCTGGTCCTTCCAAGACATGTGCCTTCTTCTACCTAGGGCCTCGGGGCTTCCATGGGTTGGATCAGCTTTGCCTGTGAGAGAGGAGCTTCCCCAAGACTTCTTTACGTCTCTGAGTCCCTGTCTCTTCCTTCCATCTGGCATCAGCCAGCCTGGACTTGTGTCTCTTTATGTGCTGGAATGATAGGGACCCAATGAGATGGAGCCCTGACTGTGGGCATGAGGTCAGAGCGTGGCACACTCTGGGAATGCTATTAACATGACGACAATACTCCCCACCTTACTTTCACACTGCTCTTCACTGTTTTCCAAAAACTTCCCACCCACTACTTCATATGGTCTCTGTCACAGCCTGGTGGGTCATGACGTTTTATAGGGAGGAAACAGATTCAGAGCAGATGAGTATTTCAGCAAAATTTATCCAGCCAGTGAGAGAGAGAGAGAGAGAGAGGGAGAGAGTTCAATTCCAAGGCCAGTGTGTTTTCCATCATGCCCTAGAGCCTCCATCCTCTGCTTGAACACTTCCAGTACAAGCCACACCAGGACTCAGACCTCAGGTCTTGACTCTCTGGGTCCAGGGCATATTCTATGATGTTCCAAGGGTATCAGCAAACTGACACGCTTCCAGATGAGCTAAGTACACAATGACCTGAACAGAAGTTAGTGATAAATGAGGACACTACTTTCTGTGTTATCAGAACCCAACAAGCCAAAAATGAAGCTGTGAGTGAGGGTTTATAGCATCTGTTGCCATAAACTTTTCTCTGAGAGAATGGCTTTGTCTGTATCCCATGAGTTCAATGTAACCTTAAATGATTCATCTAACTCGATCCTCATTATTTGCAGATTCCATATTTGCAAATTCACCTGTTTGTTGAAACTTATTAGTAACCCTCAAACCAATACTTGCAGCATTTTCCAGACATCGTGGGCATGAGGAAAGCAGTGATCAGTTTTAGTTGCCTGACGTACACGTTCCCAGCTGAGGTTGAACACAGGGACCCTCTGCCTTCTTGTTTCACCTCTCATACTGAGAACAAGTGTCCTTCGCATGATCTAGTGAGTGCTACAAGTTTTAAATTTTTGTGCTTTTTGTTGATGAATTTGCTTTTTATTTTTTTTTCATTCTTAACAAAAAATTTTTGAGAGTGGTTGACACACAATGTTATGTTAGTTTCAGATGTATCTCTATTATGTTTTGTTTATTTCAAGTGTAGCTATCATCTGTTATCAGGCAACATTGTTACAATATTACTGATTATAGTCTCCATGCTGAACCAGTGACTTTGCTGTTTAAAAAGGCCCCAAGAGTGGTGTTGAAATGCTAACTAGTATTCATAAGCACAAAAAGGCTGTGATATGCCTTAAAGGGAAAAATACATGTATTAGGTAAGCTTTGTTCAGACATGAGTCCTATCACTGTTAACCATGAGTTCTATGTTAAGAAATCAACAATTTATATTTTTAAAATTTTTTTTAATTAAAAAAATAATTTTAATATTTTATTTATTTATTTGACACAGAGAGAGAGAGATCACAAGTAGGCAGAGAGGCAGGCCGAGGGAGGGGGGAAGAAGGCTCCCTGCTGAGCAGAGAGCCTGATGCGGGACTCTATCCCAGGACCCCGAGATCATGACCTGAACCGAAGGCAGAGGCTTAACCCACTGAGCCACCAGGTGCAATTTATATTTTTAAAGGAATCTTTTTTTTAAAAAAAATCTTTTTTTAAAAAAAGATTTTATGTATTTATTTGAGAGAGAGAGAGAGACAGAGCACGAGAGGGGGGAGGGTCAGAGGGAGAAGCAGATTCCCCACTGAGCAGGCAGGCTGATGTGGGGCTCAATCCCAGGACTCCAGGATCATGACCTGAGCCAAAAGGCAGATACTTAATCGACTGAGTACCCAGCCACCCCTAAAGGAGTCTTTAAACAGAAGCACACATAAAACAAGATTATATATTGATTGTTTGATTTAAAAAAAAACACTTTGTGCCCAGATGTTGGCAGGAATCTAACCCTGTATTTGCCCAAGGATCAATGGCCCAGAATTCCCTAATTTGTTGTTTGCAATGAATTTAGAGGACATAATTGCCATAAATAACTAGAACTGACTGTATCTATACATAAAAATTAAAAATAAACAAGCTAACTTCCACTTAAGGAATCAGGAAAAAAATAATAAAATACTCACATGCACAAACAGAAGGATAGACTTTTAAATATAAAATCTGAAATTCAGGAACTAGAAAATTAAAAGAGGTCAAAATAATACATTTATTTTTGATTATGACAATTGTTTCACAGATATATCCACATGTTAAAAACTCGTCAAATTTTTCATTTTAAGTATGCAGTTTATTGTTTATCAATAATACTCCAATGCAGTGAAAAAAGAAGTTGGGTCTTCAAAAAGTCTAAGCAGAAAAGCACAATTAAAGAAAACAAGTGGGAAAAATACAACATTAACATTGAGAAAAGCAATAAAAATGGAGGGGCTACAGGCATATGAGTATCAAGTGCAATTGTTTGGTGAACGCAGGGAAATGCGTTGATTTCAAGAAGACGTAACAATCCGAACAGACCAAAATTCATTTCAGAAATGAGAAAGGCAGTGAAATGTCAACGACTTATGACCATGTCAGCTCCAGCTTGTTTTTGTAGCTGAGTCCTATCCAATCTTCAAAGAATAAGCCCAATATCAAACTAATCTCTGATGGTAAAAAAAAAATAATAATAATAATAGTAAGACTTCCAATTTATTTTACAAAGCTAGCATTCTCCAATGCTAGACAGCATACAAGAAAAGGAAAATTCTGGGACGCCTGGGTGCCTTAGTGGGTTAAAGCCTCTGCCTTCGGCTCGGGTCATGATCTCAGGGTCCTGGGATCGAGCCCCACATCGGGCTCCTTGCTCAGCGGAGAGCCTGCTTCCTCCTCTCTCTCTGTCTGCCTCTCTGCTTACTTGTAATCTCTGTCGAATAAATAAATAAAACCTTAAAAAAAAAAAAAGGAAAGGAAAATTCTATGCAAATGTAACTGGTTGTGATACTTGCCTGTCAGAGACAGGGAGAGCTTGCTACAATGCCCACCCTGGCTCAGCAACTTTGGAGTGGGACCCAGGAATCTGCACATTTAACCAGCACCCTGGATGTTGGCGACCCATGCTGGCTGGTCCAGGCTCTCACCTGGAGTTTCAACAGCCCCACTTACTTTACCCCTGGGGACCCACAGGAAGGCATTCCACAAAGCAGAGAGAACTCTGGGAAAGAGGCTGTGTGCAAGTGCTAACCCAGGGAGGGTGGGGATGGGGTATTTTGTGTGCACTGGTGTGCACTTCCCTCTTCTCAGAAATGTTAGTGTTTCGGGCCTGCAGAAGGAGAAATTCTGGGAAGCTGGTGGAGAAGAGGCTGGAACACCCGGTGGGAAGAAGGGAGGGAGGGGGTGGGGGAGAAAAGAAGGTAGCACCGGAGGAGACAGAAGTGCTCCACGAGGAGCTGGGAATCTTCAGATTTCAGAGCTCTAGGGCAACGATGTGCTCAGCAGAGGCCAGAATTTTCCACAGAAGACCAGGAGTTTAGGTCCATGCTTGCTTTGCCCTAACTGATCACTGGCCCCACTGCACTGTAGTGAGCTTATCTGCAACATGTGACAAATATCCTTCCAGCAAGGGCTGCTACGAGGATCAAATGAGATGCTATTTGGGAAAGCGCAACTGACAAGCACTATACAAACGCTACATATTATTACTCCGACTAGGCCAATTCCTCCTTTTACAGATGTGAAAACGGGCCTAGAGAGGTCTGGTGACTTGCCCACGATTGCACAGCTTGCTGGTAACCAGGCAAGAGCAGAGCTCAGGTCTCCTGACTTCTGTTCCAGGCAGACAGTCATCCTCTGTAGCTCCCCCACCAAAGGCAAAGAACCCTTGCTTTTCCCTTGTCGCTGACATGGAAAGCTAGAGAAATAAGCCACTCACCCTCTGCAGCTTTCAAAGTCTGGCTGGGCTGGGTCTTCTGGCCTGCTCATCCTTTCTCCTGCCTTCTAGACCACAGGTCCCAGAGAGGCTGTGGCCTGTGTGTGAAGCCCACAGTTCATCTCTCCCCAGCTCCTCCTCTTCCTGACTCTTCCGAAGAGCTGCTCACACCCACTGCCCCTCAGTCACCCACGTACTGGCAAGTGGCCGACTTGGTCCAGAAAAATCCTGACAAGGAGCCTGGCGTAAGGGTGGGGTAAGGATTTCACTGGAAAGATGTTGGCGGTCTTCCATCTGGCTGGATATCTTCCAATTCCCCTCCTTCAAGGAGAGCAGCAGGTAGGAAATCTAGAAATGCACTGTGAAAAAAAAAAATCACCAACAAGTTGGAACAAGCTCTGCTCAGCCCTTAATGAGCCAAGTGAGACTTCATCAATCCCAATAACATGGACTACCCAACAGAAATGTCGAAGAGCTTACACTTAGCCATGCACTGTGCTAAGGACTTTCACATAGTGTTCAATTAAATACAAAACACAGCCCTGTTTGGTGGGCATTATTACCATCACTGCACCAAAGGAGAAAGTGGTTCTGAAGGGCGAGTAACACGTCCAGATGGCTTGGCAGGCTTCAGCCGTGTTGTACTGACTCTGCAGACCGTGCGTTTAACTACACAGGGAGCAAAGCTCAGTCCCAATGAATCAGGTAAAATATATTGGACTGGTCCTGGGAAGAGGATCCCAGTTCAAGGGACCTGGGGGAGGGAGGGAAGTGAGAGAGACCTGTTGGCCAAATATCTAAGAGAAATCATACAAATGCTTAGCTAAGGCTGCACTGCAACTAAAATTTGAAGGCTTTTTACATTTTGTCCTGCCTGGTAAGACATCAGCCGAGGCTGATAACCTTGGACATCTGTTGCAGATTTGGACCCCTGATGGGTGATTTTAGATGTCTCTTGCTAATTTCCAAAATGAAGGAAATGATAACTGTTTTGTTTTTGTCTTAAAGCAGGCACATTGGCAGAAGAAATTTCTTCAATTACATGGCCCTTAGTGGGGTGCTTTAAAGGGCTCCTTGATTGTAGTCCTGTCTGAACTCCAGAGTCATCAGGGACTCACCTGATGTCCTTTTGTGGTCACCCATAGACTTCTGCCGGTAGGATCAGCCAGTTCTCACTGGGCTACTCCCAAGGCCACGTAAGATCTGCAGAAGCAGGGTGATCTGGTGATCTCTGAAAATTCTTCATCCTGACTTGGCAAGAGACATCATTCCCTGGGTCCAGATGACTAAAGACAGTGTCAGAGACAATGAAGAACATCTGTTTCTCTTTCAAGGGTGGACAATCCCAGAGTTTGTTCTTTGATGCTAGCATTTAAGAAATTCCATGATCTTGGTTTAGGCTTGACGTGTTTTCCTTAGAATCAGGATTGGAAAGACCTTCAAGGTCATAGAGTTCAACCAACATTTCTTTTAGCTTAAGTCCCTCCTCCACCCTATCCCAACAGACCTGGTGATCAGCAGCCTTGACTTGCACACCTCCAGTCACGAGGTGCTCACTTGCTTGGGAAGCAGCAATTTGGGGGCTACTTTGACTATTCAGGTAAGTGTTCCTCATACTCGAAGGAAGAGAGAAATAGGAATTTCCATTAAATGACTTCAGAAACTACATGTAAGAAATGGAAAATTCTTTGGAAGAAATAAGCAAAGGGGTAAGTATGAATTATGCTTTCAAGTTGTGACGGGTTAAGGAAGAGGAGGAAGAAGGAGAAGAGATGAGGCAGAGCTGCCTGTGTCCTACTGTCATTGTGGTTATCTGTGCATGATTCTCTGTCTATCCCACTGGACTGTGAGCTCCAAAAGGCAAGGTCTCTGGCTCATTAATTTTGAATCCCAGGAAATTAACACAGTGCTGAGGACATAGTGGGCACTCCATACACATTTGTGGAATGGATAAACCTGCCTCCATTCGACAAGTGTTTACGAAACACCATGTGCCATGCACTGTCGGGGTATACAGAGATGAGGGAAATAACCCAGTGTGATCAAGGCAGGTACAGAAGTGCCAAGAAGAGAGAATCAGGAGGGCTTCCCAGGGGAAGTGACTGATCTGAGATGGGTTTTAGAGTGTGGAGAGGAGTTTGCCGGGTGGAAAACCAAAAGATCAGAATTCGGAGCAACTCGAAGATCAAACACAAATGCACAGTGGTGGGAATGCATTCTCTGTTCAGGGAGCTATAAGCAGTTCAGGTCTAACTAGACAATGGCATGGGGAAGGACAAGCTCAAAAGCAGGACTGGAGTCGGGACCAGGAGTCAGATCACGAAGGGTCTGGTGTGAAGCGAGCTAAAGAGTGAGGCCCCTGCACTGGTTGCTGGGAAGCCCAGGAACACATATAAAGCAACAGAGCAACATGATCAGGTACTTGGCAAAGTTCTGACAGATCAAGGTCCAGTTTATTTCCTATTATCTAAACAAAATGCACATTTTTAAAAGGAGGATGATAAACACTCTGAATATGTATTTTTTAAAAGATTTTATTTATTTATTTGACACAGAGAGAGAGAGAGATCAGATCACAAGTAGGCAGAGAGGCAGGCAGAGAGAGAGGAGGAAGCAGGCTCCCTGCCGAGCAGGGAGCTCGATGCGGGCCTCGATCCCAGGACCCTGAGATCATGACCTGAGCCGAAGGCAGAGGCTTTAACCCACTGAGCCACCCAGGCGCCCTGAATATGTATTTTTGAGCATGCCTTTCTTCTAATCAACATTCGGGAAGGATAGACTTTTTCCCCCAATAACATTTTTACATGATTACAAAACTTATAAACAATAATTATAGGAAAGCCTATAAAAGCACAAAAAATATTTTAAAAATCACTGCAATCCACCCACCCAGATAAAATCTCTGCTACAATTAAGTGTTCCTTTCTAGGCCTATGCCGAAGGTGGCCCAGCATGGGATTCAGAGTGGAGTAGTTTCTGACGAACCTGTTTTGCATGAGCTGGTTTGCCTTTTGAAAGGTAAGATGGAATGGTTTCACTTATGTCAAGGGGTTTCACTTATGTCTTCTCCTATGGAGCTGGGAGGCCAAGAAGGAAGTGGGCATCCTACACATTTCACCAGGTAGAACCATGAACTTCTGAACTTGGGCAAACCGCAAATATTCTAAGGACTCCACCTGAACACCTGCAACTTGCTACAGTAAGAGACTTTGCTTAGTGAGAGCATTAGCAACCAATTGTACTCAGCCAAGGCTCATTTTCTGCCCCCAAAACCAATAAAAATTCTTTGGAAACAGCATGCACAAATGTTCCACTTTGTCTTTAAAATATCTTGACTTTTGTTCCCTGGGAGGGCACTATTTGGGTTGCTGCTTACATCTGTTTTCCCTAAATTGCAATTCTGAGAACACAAATAAATGCTTTTGTCTCTATTTTAGCTTAGCCCCTTTTCCTGGGTCAACAGCCTTGCCGGAAAGGCTTGGGATGGCACCTGGAAAGAGGAGGAGAAAAGCATGGGACTGTTCTTCAGCTCTACTCTTGAACTCTGGTCTGAGCTCTATGAAAAGGAAGGAGATGTTCTCTCCACTTTTGCAGGGAATTCAGGTGGCTCTGATACTGTTTGGGCTCAGGGGTCTTGAATTTTTGGAGGACATCAGCTGCTGAGAAGTGGGAGGAGGTGTCCTTAAATGTCGGTCATGTGGTAAACAACTCCAGGAGCACCAGAGTGTCCAGATTGGAGCAGACTGGCTTGTGAGCCCATGTGATATCAAATGCCCACTGGGAGAAATTCCTAGGGAAAATTCAAAGTGGAGTAGGGAGGCCGAGGTTCACAATCAGAAAAAGGTGGGTATGAATGCTAATGTTACTTCCTTCACACCAACAGACCAGAGTCAGAAAAGCAAGAAGCTGCAGTTTGGGTCATCTGGTTAAGATGGCCTGAAGTTCACTTTTTGAGGACCCCTTACCTGCACCATACACAAAGCAATGAAAGAGAAAATACTTCTAAAAATTTAAGACAGTGCTCTGGTGGGGAAGGAAGGTGGAATCCTGGGAGTAGAGAGCATGGTCTGAGGATCCTCTGTGTTGCATGGAGAGAGGTGGGGGCCATTGAGCTGCCCCATTCACTAGCGAAGAACTCAAGGCCAATTTCTGGGACAAACCGGAGGGTGGCCCCAGTGCCACAAGATTCTCCCCCAAGGGATCGGTGCTTGCACAGATCTCTAAAATTTGGAGTTTGGGAACTCAGTCATGCCTGAGATAAAACACAGGAGTGCAAGGCCACCTGGCAGACAGATAGCTCAGACACAGGCAGGGTGAAAGCAGGGATCTGATGGAAGCCTGGGACACAGAAGAGGGGATTCTGTGCTCTTCTGTGAGGGCCGGTGGTGGTTGGTACAAACTCCTCACTTCGGAGGAGAGAGCCCGGCCACCACCATATTTATCCTGCCCCTCAGTGCTTATGGACTTCAGTGGACAACACAGCACTACCTAGTGGAGGCTGGAGCCACTTACACCAAGCCACGCCTTCCTGCACCCTGCAGGCACATCTCCACTAGTCCAAGTCCACCTGACATTCAGGGCAACAGGCCCTTCCCCCAAAGACCAGCACAACCCCTTGTCCACACCAAGTCTACTGAACACAGAGTACTGCAAAACTTCAGCTCTTAAAAAAAAAAAGGGTGCCTGGGTGGCTCAGTGGGTTAAAGCCTCTGCCTTCGGCTCAGGTCATGATCTCAGGGTCCTGGGATCGAGGCCCGCATCGAGCTCCCTGCTTGGCAGGGAGCCTGCTTCCTCCTCTCTCTCTGCCTGCCTCTCTGCCTACTTGTAATCTGATCTCTCTGTGTCAAATAAATAAAATCTTTAAAAAAAATAAAAATAAATAAAAATAAATGAAAACAAAAAACTTCAGCTTTAAAGGAAATAAGATATGGCTTCCTTTTTATTTTTATTATTATTTTAAATTTAATTTAATTAATTTAATTTAGTTTGTATTTTGTTTTTATTAATTGTATTTTTTTAATATTTTTTGGATCTAGCTTCTCTAACAAGCAGACTAAAACACCACCTATGATCTAGCTTTCTTTTTTAAAAAAATATTTTTTTTATTTTTTAAATTTTTTATTTTTTGGATCTAGCTTCTTTTAACAAACAGACCCAAACACACCCATATATAACTTCCCCTTTATTTCTTCCTTTCCTTCTTCCTTCCTTCCTGCCTTCCTCCCTCCCTCCCTCCCTTCCTCCCTCCCTTCCTCCCTTCCTCCCTTCCTCCCTTCTTTCCCTTCTTCCTTCCTTCCTTCCTCCCTCCCTTCCTTCCTTTCTTCCTTCCTTCCTTTCTTTCTTTTGGACAAAATGACAAGATAGAGGAACTCACTCCAAAAGAAAGAACAGGAAGAAGTAACAGGTAGGGATTTAATCAATACGGATATAAGTAAGATGTCTCAATTAGAATTTAAAACAATTATAAGGATACTAGCTTGGCTTGAAAAAAGCATAGAAGACACTAGAGAATCCAATCTAGTCAAACCAAAATTTAAAATGCTATAACTGAGATGCAAATCCAAATGGATGTCATGACAATGAGGTTGGGTAAAGCACAGGAACACATTAGTGACACAGAAGATAAAATTTTGGAAAACGATAAAGCTGAGAAGAAGAGGGAAAGAAAAATATTGGATCATGAATGTAGACTTAGGGAACTCAGCGACTACTTAAAGCACATTAACATTCATACTGTAGGAGTCGCAGAAAATGAAGAGAGAGAAAAAGGGGCAGGTGGTTTATTTGAGCAAATTATAGCTGCAAACTTCCCTAATCTGGAGAAGGAAACAGGCGTTGAAATCCAAGAAGCACAGAGAAGTCCCATTAAATTAAACAAAAGCCAACCATCACCAAGACATATCATAGCCAATTCACAAAATACTCAGATAAGGAAAGAATACTGAAAGCAGCAAGAGGAAAAAAATCCTTAACCTATAAGGGAAGACAGATCAGGTTCACAGCAGACCTGT
The DNA here is from genome assembly GCA_002007465.1 of Ailurus styani. NCBI lineage: Eukaryota > Metazoa > Chordata > Mammalia > Carnivora > Ailuridae > Ailurus > Ailurus styani. Next base: position 1,763,285 of record LNAC01000018.1, read on the forward strand.
TCATAGAATCTTGGCAAGCTGGAAGAGAGTGGCATGGTATATTCAATGTGCTGAACAGGAAAAATACGCAGCCAAGAATACTTTATTCAGCAAGGCTGTCATTCAGAATAGAAGGAGAAATAAAGAGTTTCCCAAACAAACAAAAATTAAAGGAGTTCATGACTACTAAACCAGCCCTGCAAGAAATATTAAAGGTGACTCTCACTGGGGAAAAAAGACCAAAAGCAGCAAAGACTAGAGAACACCACCAGAAACACCAACCCTACAAATAACACAATGGTACTAAATTCATATCTTTCAATAATCACTCTGAATGTAAGTGGACTAAATGCTCCAATCACAAGACATAGGGTATTAGAATGGATAAAAAAAAACCAAATCAAGAGCCATCTATCTATATGTTGCCTTCAGAGACTCATTTTAGACCTAAAAACACCTGCAGATTGGAAGTGAGGAGATGAAGAACCATCTATCATGCTAATGGATGTCAAAAGAAGCCAGAGTAGCCATACTTCTATCAAATGAGACTTTTTTTTTATTTTTTTGTTTTTAAAGATTTTATTTATTTATTTGACAGAGAGAGACATAGCAAAAGAAAGAACACAAGCAGGGGGAGTGGGAGAGGGAGAAAGCAGGCTTCCTGCCAAGCTCAATCCCAGGACTCTGGGAACATGACCTGAGCTAAAGGCAGACACTTAACGACTGAGCCACCCAGGTGCCCCAACAAATGAGATTTTAAACCAAAGACTGTAACAAGAGATGAAGAAAGACATTATATCATAATTAAGGGGCCTATCCATCAAAAAGGCAATTATAAATATTTATGTCCCCAACTTGGGAGCACCAAAATATATGAATCAATTGATAACTCATTGATAATACAATAATGTAGGGGATGTTAACACCCTACTTACAGCAATGGATAGATCATCTAAGCAGAAAATTAGCAAGGAAACAGTGGCTTTGAATGACACACTGGACCAGATGGACTTAACAGATATATTTAGAATATTTCATCCTAAAGCAGAATACACATTCTTTTGAGTGCACGTGGAATATCCTTCAGAATAGATCGCATAGTAGGTCAAAAATCAGGCCTCAACAAGTACAAAAAGATTGAGATCATACCATACATATTTCTGACCATAATATTATGAAACTTGAAATTAACAACAAGAAAAAATTGGAAAGACCGCAAATCCATGGAGGTTAAAGAACATCTTACTAATGAATGATTGGGTTAACCAAGAAGTTAAAGAAGTAATTAAAAAGTACATGGAAGAAAATGAATGTGAAAACATGACAGTCCAGAACCTTTGGGATGCAGCAAAGGTGGTCCTAAGAGGAAAGTATATATAGCAAATACAGGCCTACCTCAGGAAGCAAGAAAAGACTCAAATACAGAAACTAACCTTACACCTAAGGGAGCTAGAAAAGGAACAGCAAATAAAGCCTAAAGCCAGCAGAAAAAGGGAAATAATAATGATCAGAGCAGAAATAAATGATATAGAAACAAACGAACAAACAAATAAAAACAGTAGAACAGAACAATGAAACTAAGAGCTGGTTCTTTGAAAGGGTTAATAAAATTGATAAACACCTAGCCAGACTTATTAAAAAGAAAAGAGATAGGACCCAAATTAATAAAATCACAAATGAAAGAGAAGAAATCACAACCAACACCACAGAAATACAAACAATTATAAGAGAATATTATGAAAAATTATTGCTAACAAACTGGGCAATTTGGAAGAAATGGACAAATTCCAAGAAACAGACAAACTACCAAAACCAAAACAGAAAGAAATAGAAAACTTGAATAGACCAGCAAAGAAATAGAATCAATAATAAAAAAATCTCCCAACAAACAAAAGTCCAGGGCCAGATGTTTTCCCAGGGGAATTCTACCAGACATTTTTTTTTTAACTTTTTATTCTTTGCCTTAGGGGTACAGGTCTGTGAATCATCAGGCTTACATCTTTCACAGCATTCACCAAAGCACAAACCCTCCCCAATGTCCATAACCCAACCACCCTATCCCTACCCTCCCATCCCCCGGTAACCCTCAGTTTGTTTTGTGAGATTAGGAGTCTCTTATGGTTTGTCCCCTTCCCCATCCCATCTTGTTTCATTATTTTTCCCTCCCTACCCCCCACGACCCCCCGTCCTGACCCTCAAGATCCTCATATCAGAGAGATCATATGATAATTGTCTTTCTCTGATTGACTTACTTTGTTCAGCATAATACCTTCTAGTTCCATCCATGTCATTGCAAATGGCAAGATTTCGTTTCTTTTGATAGCTGCATAGTATTCCATTGTATATATATACTACATCTTCTTTATCCATTCATCTGTTGATGGACATCTAGGTTCTTTCCATAGTTTGGCTATTGTGGACATTGCTGCTAGAAACATTTCAGTGCACGTGCCCCTGAGGATCACTACCTTTGTATCTTTAGGGTAAATACCCAGTAGTGCAATTGCTGGGTGGTAGGGCAGCTCCATTTTCAACTTTTTGAGGAATCTCCATACTGTTTTCCAGAGTGGCTGCACCAGCTTGCATTCCCACCAACAGTGTAGGAGGGTTCCCCTTTCTCCACATCCTCGCCAACATCTGTCGTTTCCTGACTTGTTGATTTTAGCCATTCTGACTGGTG
>LNAC01000018.1:1769090-1838779 GCA_002007465.1 Ailurus styani
CTTTTATTGATTTTGAGGGGGGTTCTCTGTGCCTCCTGGATTTCGATGCTTGTTCCCTTTGCCAGATTAGGGAAATTCTGTATTAAGATTTGCTCCAATTTACCTTCTGTTCCCCCCCCTTCCTCTTCTGGGATCCCAATTTTTCTAATATTGTTTCATCTTATGGTATCACTTATCTCTCAAATTCTCCCCTCATGGTCCAGTAGTTGTTTGTCTCTCTTTTCATCCTCTTCTTTTTTCTCTGACATTTTGTCTTCTAAATCACTCATTCTGTCTTCTGCTTCATTTATCCTAGCAGTAAGAGCCTCCATTTTCAATTGCACCTCATTAATAGCTTTTTTGATTTCAGCTTGGTTAGATTTTAGTTCTTTTATTTCTCCAGAAAGGTTTTTTATTTCTTTAGTGAGTGCTTCTCTATTATCTTCCATGGTTTTTTTGAGCCCAGCCCGCACCTTAAGAATCGTCATTCTGAACTCTAGTTCTGTCATATTACTAATGTCCGCATTGATTAGGTCCCTAGCCATCATTACTGTCTCTTGTTCTTGTTTTTGTGTTGATTTTTTCCGCCTTGTCATTTTATGCAGATAAGAATAGATGGATGAGAGAACCAAATACTAAAGGGTAGCAATGACCCCAGAGAAATATACACTAACTTACTCAGAAGAGACCTGGAACTGGGGAGAAAAGAAAGAGGGAAACAAACAAACAAACAAAAAAAGCACAAAAAACCAAAATCATACAAAAACAAAACAAAACAAAAATAAATAAAACAAAATCCTATATCTATATTATCTATTTCTGTTTCTATATCTATGTCTGTCTATGACTCTATCTCTATCTCTATCTCTATCTCTATCTCCATCTATCTATATCTATTAGATTGGTGAATTGAACAGAACCTATAAGTATACAAAAAATAAGGTTAAATACAATGAAGGAATAAAATATGATTATAACAATGAAAATTTTAAAAAGATTAAAAAGTGTTGATAAGATATGAGTTAAGAACGTTAAAATAGGAAAAGGGAAAAAATTTAAAAGAAAAAAGTAAGAAAAAATTCGAAGAAAAAAAAATTCAATGAATTTAACTTTGAATGACTGAAGAATCATGGGGAAAAAGCCATGAATTCTCTGCGTTGCTTTCCCCTAGCTCCGGAGTTCCACAGTTCTCAGCCATCTTGAACTTGACTTTGACTGGATGGGTTTTTTTTTTGGACTTCTGGGGGAGGGGCCTGTTTTTGTGATTCTCAAGAGTCTCTGCCCGAGGCGGATTCCCACCGCCCTCGCCAGGGTCCAGGCTAAGTAATCAGCTCAGGTTTGCTCTCGGGAGCTTTTGTTCTCTGAACGCTTTCCGTACCTCTTTGGACATGGGACTGAAAATGGTGGCTCCCAGTCTCCGACCCGGAGGAGCCGAGAGCTTGGGGCCTCAGTTCTCAGTGCACCTCAGAGAAGAGCAGTCCCTCCCGTCTCCTGCCACTCTCTGAGCTCACCCGGCCTGTAACCGAGTGTCTCTATCTCTGGCGCGGCCCCGTTTAGAATCTTGGAACTCAGCAGATTCCTGCAGCCGCTCCCACGCTGCTCCTTCCGGAGGAGGAAGGAGGGGTTCTCTCTGGGTCTGCCGCCCGTGGGGTCCCTGCTCACAGAGCAGTGGCCCGGCTGTCCTTCAGATCACAGCCCAAGGTATCACCAAGATGAGAGACACCTTCTCAGCTCAGCTCTGTCTCTCCCGACGGCTTCTCTCTGATACCTGGGAGCTCGTTTGCACTCAGACACCCCTGGTCTTTTTGTGTCCCTGTGGGTCCTGAGACCACACTGTCCCTGCAGGGGCTTCACCCCCCGCTTGGCCTCTGGGGCGACGTCCCTCAGTGGAGCCGACTTCTAACAGTTCCGAGTCTGTGCTCCGCTGCTCATTCACTTGCCGGGAGCTGTCCCCTCCCCCCGGGTCTATCTTCCCGTCGCCGCAGATTCACTTCTCCGCACGTCCTACCTTCCAGAAAGTGGTCAATTTTCTGTTCCTAGAATTGCTGCTCTTCTTCTCTTCGATCTCCTGTAGAATTTGCAGGTGTTCAGAATAGTTTGATAGCTATCTGGGTGAATTCCTGGGACCTGATGATAATTGGTCTCTTACTCCTCCGCCATCTTGCTGCTCCTCTTCTACCAGACATTTAAAGAAGAGTTAATACCTAGTCTTCTCAAATTGTTCCAAAAAACAGAAATGGAAGGAAAGCTCCCCAATTGCTTCTACAAGGCCAGTATTACCTTGATTCCAAGACCAGACAAAGAACCTACTAAAAAGGAGAACTACAGGCTAATATCCCTGATGAACATGGATATAAAAATTCTCAACCAGATACTAGCAAATTGAATCCAACAGTACATTAAAAGACTTATTCACCATGACCAAGTGGGATTTATTCCTAGGCTGCAGGGGTGTTCAATATTTGTAAATCAATCCATATGATGCACCACATTAATAAAAGAAAAGATAAGAACCATATGATCTTCTTAATAGATGCAGAAAAAGTGTTGGACAAAATACATCATCCATTCTTGATAAAAAACCGTCAGCAAAGTTGATATAACTGGACATATGTCAACATTGTAAAGGCCATATATGAAAGACCCACAGTTGGTTTTTTGGGGTTTTTTTTTAAAGATTTTATTTATTTGAGAGAAAGAATGAGCATGAGCAGGGAGGAGGGGCAGAGGGAGAGGTTAGAAGCAGACTCCCTGCTGAGCAGGGAACCTGATACAGAACTCCATCCCAGGACCCTGGGATCATGACCTGAGCCAAAGGCAGATGCTTAACCGACTGAGCCACCCAGGCACCCAAAAAGACCCAAGTTAATATCATCCTCAATGGGGAAAAACAAAGCTTTTCCTCCAATAGTCAGGAAAAAGACAGGGATGTCTACTTTCACCATTACTACTTAATGTAGTACTGGAAATCTTTAGCCTCAGTAGTCAGACAATGAAAAAATAAAAGGCATCCAAATTAACAAGGAAGAAATCAAACTTGCACTATTTTCAGATGACATGATATTATATATAGAAAACCCAAAAGACTTCATCAAAATATTGTTAGGACATGAATTCAGTGAAGTCTCAGGAAGCAGCAAAAAAAAAAAAAAAAAAAAAAAAAAAAAAAAAGAAATCAAGGAACTGATCTCATTTACCATTGCACCAAAAACTGGGAGTGAACCTAAACAAAGAGGTAAAAGATCTGTACTCCAAAAACTAAAAAACACTGATGAAAGTAATTGAAGAGGACACAAAGAAACGGAAATATATTCCATGCTCGCAGATTGGAAGAAAAAATATTGTTAAAATGTCTGTACTACCCAAAGCAATCTACAGATTTAAAGCAATCCCTACCAAAATACCAACAGCATTTTTCACAGAGCTAGAACAAATAATCCTAAAATTTGTACAGAACTACAAAAGACCCTGAAGAGCCAAAGTAATTCTGAAAAGGAAATGCAAAGCCAGAGCATCATATTTCTGGACTTCGGGTTATATTACATAGTTGTAGTGATCAAGACAGATAGTATTGGCACAAAAACAGACATATAGATCAGTGGAACAGAATAGAAAACCCAGAAATGGACCCACAACTATATGGTCAAATAATCTTTGATGAAGCAGGAAAGAATATCCAATAAAAAAGACAGTCTCTTCAACAATAGCATTGGGAAAACTGGACAGCCACATGCAGAAGAATGAAACTAGACCGTTTTCTTATACCATACACATAAAAAATTCAAAATAGATGAAAGACCTAAACATGAGACCTAAACATTAGACATGAGATCTAAACCATCAAGATCCTAGAAGAGAACACAGGCAGTAACCTTTTTGATCTTAGCTAGAGCAACTTCTTACTAGACACATCCCTGGAGGTAAGGGAAACAAAAGCAAAATGAACTGTTGGGACTTCATCAAGATAAAAAGCTTCTGCACAGTGAAGGAAACAATCAACAAAACTAAAAAGCAGTCTATGGAATGGGAGAAGATATTTGCAAATGACATATCTGATAAAGGGTATCCATAATTTATGAAGAATTTATACAACTCAACACCCAAAAAACAAATAATCCAGTTAAGAAATGGGCAGAAGACAGGAATAGACATTTTTCCAAAGAAAACATCCAGATGGCCAACAGACAAATGAAAATATCACTCATCATCAGGGAAATGCAAATCAAAACCTTAATGAGACACCTGTCAGAATGGCTAAACTTGACAACACAGGAAACAACAGATGTTGGTGAGGACGCGGAGAAAGGGGAACCCTCATGCACTGTTGGTAGGAATGCAAACTGCTGCAGCCACTTGGGAAAACAGTATGGAGTTTCCTCAAAAAGTTACAAATAGAACTACCCTACAATCTAACAATTGTACTACTAGGTATTTACCCAAAGGATACAAAAATACAGATCTGAAGGGATACATGCACCCTGATGTTTATAGCAGCATTACCTACAATAGCCAAACTATGGAAAATGCTCAAATCCATCGAGTGTTGACTAGATAAAGAAGAGGTGAGGCGCATATATATATATATATATACATACACAATGGAATATTACTCGGCCATTAAAAAGAATGAAATCTTGCCATTTGCAATGATGTGGTTGGAGCTAGAGTGTATTATGCTAAGCCAAATAAGTCAGTCAGAGAAAGACAAATACGTTATGATTTCATTCACATGTGGAATTTAAGAAACAGATAAACATATGAGAAGGGGAAAAAAGGGAGGTGGGGAACGAACTATAAAAGACTCCTGATTATAGAGAACAAACTGAGGGTTGATGGAGGGAGATGGGTGGGGGATGGGATAGATGGGTGATAGGCATTAAGGAGGGCACTCGTGATGATGAGCACTCGGTGTTATACGTAAGAGATGAATCACTGAATTTTACTCCTTAAACCAATATTGCATTGTGTGTTAACTAACTAGAATTTAAGTAAAAATTTAGTAAAAAAAAGTAAATACATAAAGATGAAAATTTCACAGACCAGCTGTTATCAAAAATAAGATAAACATCTCTGTTGACCAGCAATGAAACAGAAACACACAATGGCTGTCGAATGGAAACTCTAGTCCTGCTCAGCTCCGGGCACAGAGGCTTCTAAGAACTGTGCTCCTGGGAAAGGATGTGAGCTTGGGCTGAGGGAGCCCTGATTATGCGACAGGGCTGTAAAAAGCTGTGACCAGCCATTGCCTGGGACTGATTATATTTTGTACTTAGGAGAAAAAGAGGAGTTGACTCACCCAGATGTGGACCAGGCCAACTGCTGTTTGGTGATTGTCCTCACAATGCGCTCAGAATGCCATGGATGGGAGCCCCAGGCCACCAGGCCCAGCATTGAACTTGGGGGCCCAGGAAGCTGGATGGAAACAACCATGAAACTTTTAGAGAAAGACAGAGCATGAACACACACACACACACACACATAACAAGGTGACCCAACAAGCTGATATGCCCAAAGACCCACAAAGAATGAATGCTAAGAAGATAGCCAATCAAAGCAATAATAGGGAGAATCCATTCTGTAAGCATATGTAGAATCTTCAAAGAGAGAAAAGGAAGAAAAACACCCATTAAAAAAAAGAAATTCAGTAATAAAAATGGGGAGAAACGAAACCAGTTTCAGCTTGTGTGAATAAAACCCAGTTAGAGATATTGAGAATAATATGGTTATTATAATTTTAGAATAACTCAATCAATAGGATAATTTTTAAGCCAGACAGAATTGGTGAGTGAGGGCACAATCCCTAAGATAGCATGGAATCACTCACTTGAAATAATTCCATGACTTTTATCCCACTTACCAACATATTCGAAACATTTCTCATATTTTTAAATATTAATGTGTCTGAATGTTGTAAACTAGAGCTCTATGTCTGGACATTTGATTTTCCTGCATTTAATCCATTACCGGAAACAAGTTTCTGAGAAATCTTGTGATTCAATCTTTGTCCAAACTTCCAGCGGTTTCTCTTGACTGGATTTCTGAAAGAGGAATCGCTGGGAGTAAAACGTGTACATTTTCTGAAACCCTTTAATAAAGTCAAATTGCTTTCCCCGAATCTTGAACCAGTTTTCTTTCCCACCCATGTTTTCAGAGAATGCCTCTTTCACCAAACACTTGTGAATAGTAGGGATTATTCTCCGAAATACTTGTCCATCAGGCAAAAGAGGATACCTTGCTGTTTTTATTTGCCTTTGCCTGGTCAGTGGAGGAGTGAAACATCATGGAAGGAAAACCATGAACTCCTTTTTTCCTTACTTCTCGAATGAATTGGGTATATTTTCCTATAGAGGGGAAACTGAGCTTCTTTTATATAGTCATGCTCCCAACTGGTTGGGATTTTTTGGAATAAAGTCCTTTTTTTTCTACATTCTTTCAATCAAAGGTATGACATGTTTTCTCTCTATCCCTATACAGATTGTTTATTGCTTCTTGGCCCTGATTTTAAGTGCTGAGTCTGTAGCCCATGGATTTTCCCTGCTTGCTGGAGGATGAAGACAGCGCTACGGCCACTTTCCTCTACCGGGAAAGGTCAGGGAAGGCCGCTAAGATGTGGACAAACCCCAGAGAAGACCGTGGGTCACCCACCTGTGCTCCTCTGGGCAGCCAGCCCCCCACCTGTGTCTGGAGCCCTAGCCCCTTACCCACTTGAGGCCTCCAGCAATTGCCCAATTTCTTCTTAAGAGCAAAATTTCCTGAACGAATGCCCTCAGCACAGTCTCTACTTCCTCATTCCCTTTTTTGGGGGGTATGGGGTGGGGGAACCCACTCCAATCAGACTTCTAGCCACAAAAGAAGCCTTTCTTAATGAGATTACCAATAACCTGTTAAGCGGAGGGGTCATTCTCAGTCCTCAGAAGCATTCAGCAAAGTTGAGGGAATTCCTTCTTTTTTTGAACCCTGTCTTCATGTGACTTCCAAGATCTTGTCCTATCCTGGTGTCCTTTCTAACTCACTGTTTCCTTCTCAGACTCCTGCCTTATTGATCCTTACTGTTCTCTCATCTGACCTTTGAAAGTTGGGCTCAGTTGTTGGATGTCTTTTCTTTTCTTTTTTTTTTTTAGATTTTATTTATTTATTTGACACAGAGAGAGAGAGATCAGATCACAAGTAGGCAGAGAGGCAGGCAGAGAGAGAGGAGGAAGCAGGCTCTCCGCTGAGCACGGAGCCCGATGCAGGGCTCGATCCCAGGACCCTGGGATCACTACCTGAGCCGAAGGCAGAGGCTTTAACCCACTGAGCCACCCAGGCGCCCTAGGATGGCTTTTCTTTTCTCTACAGATTAACTTCCTGTTAAGTCCATCTAGCTCCATGGTTTTCAAGTGCATGGGCAAGTCTCAAACTCACCTCCCTGTTCCATCCTCCGCCCTGTGTAGTCTGTTTTCTACTCAGCTTCCCTGGCAATTCTGTTCAAATGTAAGTTAGATGAAGTCACTCCGTTGTTTCAAGTCTTCACGTGGTTCCTCACCCGGCTTAGAATAACCACCAGGGACATGGCCCCCATAGTCCTTCCATGACATGGCCCCATGACCTGGCTGCCCTCAGCCCTGGCTCTCCTTCTCACTCACTCAGTCCCAGACACACTGACCTCCTCAGTATTTCATAATCATGGCAGACATACTTCTGCCTCAGGGCATTTGCACTGACTATTCCCTCTGCAACACTCTTCTTCCAGACATTTACCTAGCTAACTGCCTCACATCCTTCAAGCTGTTGTTTGTCTCACGCCTTCTCAATGGAAGTCTACCCAGAGCATGCTATTTTAAAATTGGATTTCACCTTACCCCAAACTACTAATTCCCATTACCCTGCTCTACTCTCTTCTTTCCACAGAGTGCATCATTTTCTGACACACTATATGATGAGCTTTCTTATGACGTTTGTTTATGGTTTTGTTTTCTTTGTCTACCTCCCCCCCAGACTAGAATGTAACTCCAGAAGAGTGAGGACTTATGTCTGTTTTATTAGCAAATGAATCTCAAGACCAGAACAGTACCTGGGCTGTGATAGTCACTCGGTCAATATTTAGTGAATGACTGAAGCTGGCTGGCTACGCGAGCATTCCACAGAGCAATGTCCCGGCTCCAGTCAACCATGCACAGCACCCCACTCTGGTTCTAAAGAGGGTCAGCAAGGTCTGAGGGCCAGCCAGTTCCAGGCATCCGTCAGGAGAAGGGGCTCTGCCGCCACCGTCCAGCCTGCTCACTCACCGCATGGCCTGGGGCAGTCACCTCCTCTCCAGGTCTCAGTCTCTCATCTGCTCCACAGAGGCTTTTTTTTTCCTGTGCTCCCTGCCGTGGGACATAGTGTAAGGGTACATAGAGGAGTGTGTATTTTAAAGCTAAAAAAAAGTTGCCCTCGCTCATGTTATGCAACTCATAACTGGAAAACAGGATAACAAGGATTTGTTTACAGGCTATTTGCTAAGGATAATTCTCCTCCTGTGGCTTGACCCCCCAGCTGGCCACCCCTGGAGTCAAAAAAGCAAAAAAAAATGCAGGAGCTCCTGGCCTGCTGATCCAAGTAGGGTTCATTCTATTGCAACACAAAATATGATGTATCCTCCCCAACCCCACCCCTCTAAAGCTGAAATGAACTTTCCGGGGAAAGCAGGGCAGTTACGGTCAATAACAACATTTCAGCAAGTTCTGTTATCATTTTGATTGATGTATAAAATTTCAGAGGCTATTACATTTCCATCCGCTATTCTTATCGCCTATTGAAGCCCTGGAAGGCTGGGGCAGGCCTTCCTCCTCTTGAGCCCCTGCAGCAGGTCCACAGGTGGTTGCTGATTCGGTCCCTGTCAGTCTGCTGGGCCTCGACGTGCTGACCCCCTGCTTCAGAAAAATGTGGGAAGTGTCCCCTTTCGTGGGCAGCCCTGGGATCATGGGCGGCGTTAGCATCAGCAGAACACGTCTCAGACTGCAAAATGCTTGTGCAAACAGGAGGTCCCATAAAGACCCCAGTGCAGTAGACATTCTGAGGGGGCAGAGCCTGGACCAGAATGCTCTGAGCCCCACCCAGGCTCCCTTCCCTCTGTCGCAGAGACGCCTCCTTGGCTGGAGAGCTTGAGCCTGCCTTGCTCGCTTGCAACACAGAGCCCTTGCAGGAACGTCCTGTGTTCTGCAGGGCAACTCTCTGGGACCCCAGTAAGCGGTGCTCTCAGTAGTGGGGCCCTGTGTGCTCCAACCACCCTTCCACAAGCTTGGGAGGATTAGATGAAATCCCAGAACAGACACTCAGTTCATTTTCACTCATTCGGAAGGCCATTTTGATTATTTGCAACCAAGTGCCTCAAAAAGAACCCTAATGAGCTTTCTTGAAGCAGAAAGGGCTGAGGGTGCATGACTCGGACTGCCAGCCCCGGGGGTCATGGTCCTGCTGCTGCAGCTTCACCCCACCACCCACGAAACCGATGCTTGGCACCCACCCCTTGAGCCTCAGGCTGCCATGCTTCCTTTCCCTGTTCCTTGTTTTCTTCACCTGTGAAAAGGGATTGCTCAGACCCCCATGAGGTCACTGGGCTCCCCAGAGACAGCAGCAGTCCGCCTCCTGGCAGGTTGCCCTGGATCATGCTGGCTCCTGTCCCCCTTCGCATCTCCTCCTGGAGGGGTCCGTTCTTCAGAGAGAGTGGGGCAGGGTTCTAAAGCCGGGCAAGGACCTCTCCTCCTTGGCCACCCTCCCCTCCTCACGCCCAGCCCTCTTCTGCCTCCTTAGCATGAACTGACTGCTGCTACCGTTCAGCTCAGGAGACAGGTGACAAGGGTGAGGCCCTCTCCCTTTGCTGAAAGCCAGTGATGGGCGGGAAGGGGGTGCTGTGGGGACCGGGCTGCAGAAGTCCACCTCCCTCCTCCCTGCTCTTTCTCCACTTTTAAGCTTGGAGCATTCTAGAGACTTACAGAAATTATGTCTGCCTACAGCCTTGGAGATTATTGATTGCATTGGCTTCCAAACACTTAAAATTCATTTTTAGTTCCTTGGGTAATATTTTAACTGACCCCACTAAAAATATGTATACAGATTTTTTTTTCTATGAAAGATTTAATATAACCTCTCCTTTCTAGATGGGGAAGTTGAAGCCTGGGCCTCAGAGTGGTTGTGGCTTCCTGGAGAAGTAACTTGGAAGTTGCCAGGGCTGGGACTAGAACCCTGGTCCCCTAACACGGCTTTCTTTCCAGCAGCCTCCACGCTGAGGAGGTTGCCTGCCAAAGTGAGGCCCGGCTCAGACAGAGATGGGGAGGAAGGAGGCAGGGAGGGTGGAGTCCGTGGAGCGTACTTACATGCGAAAAGAATCTTGGGCTGATCCAGGAGTTCTGAAGATTTATATCTTCATCCAGTTTCCTAAGAACTGGTCTTGGAATATGGCTAGGAGCTGTAAACTCAGATTTTTTGTTGGAAGAAATAAAAATATTGTTCTTGCCTTCTGTTGTTAAAGAGGTTTTGTTAAGAGCCATCGGACTTCGAAAATGCCCGAGGAAGGAAGTGTGAGCTCAAACGTTAGACTTTGGAGCATGTCTGTCCCTGGCTCCCACCGCGAGGGGCGGCCTGAGATCTTCGCCGAAGCAGGCTTGCCTTGACTTCCCCCACTCGCTCTCCCTGGCCTTGTCCTTCTTTTTGTCCTTTCCCTTGTGTTCCTTCAACTGTTTCATTTGTACCCACAGGAAGCACAGCATGAAAGGCTGGGCCTTCCTCTAGTCTGGGGACAGGGCCCAGGATGCTGGTTCTACAAGACAAACAAAAGAGCCTCTGGGATCACAGGCCCCACGTGGGCCACATGTGTCTTATAGCCCCTCTCCTCTCTCCAGACTCGGAGTGTCCCTGAACGGGCTCCTTAGATCCTGGGGATGCAGAACAGTTGGGGTCATGGCAACATAGGATCATTCCATAGACAGAGTCAGGCCCTTGGTTTAAGCACCAAGCATATAATGGCTCTCCTCCTCATTTCTTTAACCTGGTAAACTCCTCTTCAACCTTCGAGGGCCACCCCAAAATTCCCCTCCCCAGCCCATGCCTCCTCTGGAAAGCTAATTTGGTCCCCTCCTCTAGTTCCCACTGCCCTTTTACTCTCTATCAGAACCTACTTGAATTAAAGTAGAAGAACTTATTGAGAGTATAATACATCATAATAATTCTTTGAGAAATTCATTTATGTCATTTCCTTTTGTTGACTTCACCAGGAAAGGATACAAGCCATCTGGAGCCCCTCCTTCGGAATACAGTCTGATTTTCTTCCCCCAGTCAACAAGGGCTTTCCTTAGAAACCATAAATAATCCTTCCTGTTTCTGGGTGTGAGCAAGGAAGTTGAGTGGGTGCTGGGGCCCTGGTGTAAGAATGGGCTGTCCAAAGACAGCCTGTGAAAAGGCTTGGTGTTGAGAAAGCAATGGAGGCAGGTAAACCAGATTACTGCAAGGGAGGAGAAGGAGGACTTGGTGCTCCAAGGCAGAAGCTAAAGGTGTTTTTAACATCAGCAGAGCACGTGTCAGACTGCAAAACGCTTGTGCACAGAGCATAGTGTCCTCCTGAAATAACACTGCTGACTGGCTCACACACCAGTGCTACTAGAGGCATCTTTGAAACCCTCGGGACCCAGGTTGGTGCGAGGGTGCTGTGTTCTGGCGAGGAGGAGGCTATTCCAGGCCCTTGCACGCAGGGCTGAGAAGTCCGGGCCTGCATATTGCATCTCCAGAAGCGGTCGCTGCCATGACAACTGGAGGCTGCAGACCCCCTTTTCAGTCTTCTAAGCCCTGAGGGGACCTTTGGCAACCCCAGGGGAGAGGAGAAAGCAAGGAGGTGATGACACAGGGTTTCTCTTCAACCTTGCTTAAGGAGCATCCAAACAGGATTTAATTCCTTTTGATAAAAGCAAGGCATCATTATATGTTAACATAAAAAAAAAAAAAGTAAGGCATGTGAACGGTGAAAACTGGAACAGCCCAAGAGAGTGGACAGGGAGAAAGGAATCCCCCTCCTTCCTCAGCCCCTGGCCTCACTTCCCAGGGCTGAGAGCATTCCTGGCGTTTTGTTTGTGTACTTACACATGACAGATGAGCACAGAGCTGCCAGCATGCACCACCTCATTCCTTCGAAGGGCTGAAAGTACCCCATTTCCAGTCCCATTCCAATGGATTTACTTGGATTTAGACACCCCCAGGAATGTTATATTAAAGGTACCCCGAAAGCCATGGTATAATTCCATTTCTGTATTTATACAGGTGATTATATTTACATATATTTATACATAATAGTAATAGTCCATGTATGACCAAGATTTGTAATCTGCATCTCCCTCGCTCCTGGGCTAAGCTCCCCCCCCCCCCCCCCCCCCCANAAAGGTCTGGAAGGGAAAGCAGCTGAGCGGTGGCCAAGGGTTGGAAAGGGAAGCCAGGACCCAACGGAGAAGGGGACACCCAGGGAGTTCCTTCGTGGTGATGGGACAGCTCTGCACCTCGATTGTGGTGACCGGCAAGTCTATCCATGTGATGACAGTACACAGAACCGCGCACACACAGATGAGTAGTCCGTGTCAACACTGGTGAGATCTAGACAATGTCTGCGGGGTTATACCAATATCAAATTCTCGGGTTTAATATTACGCTGTGATTTTACTTACGATGTTACTATTGGGGGAAACCGGGTGAAGGATACATGGAACTTTTGGCAACTTCCTGGGAATCTAGAATTATTTCAAGGAAAAAAGTGATAATGACAGGGTTGGAGTCTCCTGCATCCTTCTTGTCCTCTATTCCTAGCTCTAGTTCAAGCCCTGGCACAGAGATGTGCTGAGTAAATGTAAGTGGAAGAAGCAAGCGGTCTCACTTTTCTGGGCCTCAGTTTCCCCATCTGTAAAATGAGGCCATGGACTGAATGATCTACATCCCACACATTTCCCGGCCCCACACTCAGTTCTGTCCAGGCAGACCAGGCTCCTGCCTGCGGAACCAGTCAGCTGACTCTCCACCTAAGTGCTGATCTTCCCGGCACACTCTCCCCACCCTCCTACCCTCAGGCGGATATCCCCTACGTTTCCAGCCGAATACAGTAGTAGTGTGGTGAAATCACTAGCCAAATTAAAATGGAAGTCATGGCACTTTTTGAAAAAGGAACTCTCTGAAAGTCTCTGAAATGAAGAGCAAAAGAATTTGTCAGACATGTCAGGGAGGCCTGCTTTACTCTGTGGATGGAAAGTACACAGCCAAGTGAAAGAATCATGCGACAGTGAAGATGGGGTCTCTGGACTCCAAGCCCCAACTTGGCCCCAAATGAAGGTGCCTTTCCATTGTCTCTATCGACCACCCTCTGGGCTTGCTGGGATTTGAGAAAGTACCGGCTTATAGTGGAATCTGCTAAAGCCAAGAATGCTGGACTTGCTTGGGAACCAGCATCCTCCTCCTCTTGCAGTGGGTGACGGGCTGGGCAGCATGGGACCCAGCTCCCCGGCCCCAGGGTGGGACATCTGAGGTGTCCCTTACACTGCGGACTCCCCCTGTGGGATCGGGTGGCACTCCTAGGAGACAGCTGAGGTCTTTTGTCTGAGGCTGCTCTGGCTCGGCTTCCTCCCTTGCCTGTTCTGCATTCCAGTCCCCTTAATGGTGTCCGCTGGGAGCTTAATAAATGATTTGCCTAGAAATTCACATCTCAGCCTGTGCTTCTGGGGAATGCACTTGAGCAATGGTATCCTCAAATAAATTCTAGCCATCATGTGTCTCAATGCCATTCCTAAAGGGTGGGTGTCACCATGGGGGGGTCCCCCTCCCAGACCGAGGTGTGGTGAGCTCCTCCCAGGGGGCAATCGGAGAAGATGATTCAAAAAGGAGCTGAGAGAAAGTCTACATGGAAACAGGGACTTTGAATGACACACTGAACCAGATGAATTTCACAGATATATTCAGAACATTCCATCCTAAAACGGCAAAATATACATTCTTTTCAAATGCACATGGGACACTCTCCAGAATAGATCACAGATTAGGCCACAAAACAGGCCTCAGCAAATTCCAGAAGATTGTATCATACTGAGCACCCTTTCTGGCCACAACGCTGAAACTAGAAGTCAGCCAAGAAAAAATCTGGAAAGACCACAAAAACATAGAGGTTAGATAACATGCTACTAAACAATGAGTCAGTCCCTCAGGAAATCAAAGAAGAAATTTAAAAGTACATGCAAGTGAATGAAAATGAAAACACAATGATCCAAAACCACTGGAATGCAGCAAAAGTAGTTCTATGAGGCAAGCGTGTAGCAACACACACCTTCCTCAAGAAGCAGGAAAAATCTCAAATAACAACCTAATTTTACACCTAAAGGAGCTAGACAAAGAACAACTAACAAAGCCTAACTCCAGCAGAAGTAGGGAAATAATAAAGATTAGAGCAGAAATAAATAATATAGAAACTAAAAAAACCCAACAAAAACAACAACAGAACAGATCAATCAAACCAGGATCTGGTTCTTTGAAAAAGTTAATAAAATTGATAAACCCCTAGTCAGACTTATCAAAAAGAAAAGACAAAGGACCCAAATAAACAAAATCATAAGCAATGCAGAAGAAATAACAACCAACACCATAGAAATATAAACAACTATAAGAGAATATTATGAAAAATTATATGCCAACAAATTGGATAACCTAGAAGAAATGGATAAATTCTCAGAAACATATAACCTACCAAAACTGAAACAGGAAGAAATAGAAAACTTGAACAGACTGGTAACGAGCAAAAAAATAGAATCAATAATCAAAAATCTCCCAAAAACAAAAGTCCAAGACCAGATGTCTTCCCAGGGGAATTCACCAAACATTTAAAGAAGAGTTAATACTTATTCTCCTCAAACTATTTCAAAAAATAGAAAAGGAAGGAAAAACTTCCAAATTCATTCTATGAGGCCAGCATTATCCTGATACTAAAACCAGACAAAGACACCACACAAGAAAGAGAACTATAGGCTAATATCTCAGATGAACATTGATGCAGAAACCTTCAACAAAATACTAGCAAGCCAAATCCAAAAACACGTTAAAAAAAATCATTCACAGGCAACCCCTCCTTGGGAGCTTTGTACTATCACTTTGCTATCACTCAATAAACATTGCTTTGCCACCCACAAAATAAATAAATAAATAACTGTTCACCACGATCAACTGGGATTTATTCCTGGTTCGATATTTACAAATCAAGCAATGTGATACACTATATTAATAAAAGAAAGGATAAGAACCATATGATCCTTTCAGCAGATGCAGAAAAAGCATTTAACAAACGACAACATCCATTGATGATAAAAACACTCAGCAAAGGAGGAATAGAGAGACCATACTTCAATATGATAAAGGCCCTACGCTAAAACCTACAGCTACTACCATCCTCAATGGGGAAAAACTGAGAGCTTTTCCCGTACGGTCAGGAACAGGACAGGGATGGGCACTCTCACCACTGTTATTTAACATGGTACTGGAAGTCCTAGCCTCAGCAGTCAGACAACAAAAAGAAATAAAAGGCATTTAAATCAGCGTGGAGAAGTAAAACTTTCATTATTTGTAGATGACATGATACTCTGTAGAAAAACCTGAAAGACTGGCCAAAAAACTGTTAGAACCGAAACAGAAATTCAGTAAAGTCACAACATACAAAAATCAATGTACAGAAATCTGTTGCATTTCCCCACACCAATAATGAAACAGCAGAAAAAGAAATTAAGGAATCGGTCCCGCTTACAAATGCACCCAAAATAATAAGGCAGCTAGGAATAAACCTCAACCATAAAGGTGAAAGATCTGTACTCTGAAAACTATAAAACACTGATGAAAGAAATTGAAGAGGACATGAAGAAATGCAAAGACATTTCATGCTCATGTATTGGAAGAAAAAATATTGTTAAAAAGGCTATACTACCCGAAGCGATCTATAGATTTAAAGCAATCTCTATCAAAATACCGACAACATTCTTCGCAAAACTAGAACAATCTAAATTTGTATGGAAACACAAAAGACCCTAAATAGCTGAAGCAATCTTGAAAAAGAAAAGTAAAGGGGTGCCTGGGTGGCTCAGTCGGTTATGCATCTGACTTGGGCTCAGGTCATGATCCCAGAGTCCTGGGATCCAGCCCCATGTAGGGCTCTGTGCTCAGCAGGAGCTTGCTTCTCCCTCTCCCTACCACTCCCTCTGCTTGTACTCTCTCTCACTATCAAATAAACAAATGAAGTCTTTAAATAAAAAAAAAAGAAAAGAAAAGAAAAAGAGAAAAAAGAAAAGCAAAGCTGGAGGCATCACAATTCCAGACTTCAAGTTATATCTCAAAGTCGTAGTGATCAAGACAGTATGGTACTGGCAAAAAATAGACACATAGGTTAATGGAATAGAAGAGAAAGCCCAGAAATGTACCCATAATTATATGGTCAATTAATCTTTGACAAAGCAGGAAAGAATATGCAATGGGAAAAATATAGTTTCTTCAACAAATGATGCTGGGAAAACTGGACAGCTACCTGCAAAAGAATGAAACTGGACCATTTTCTTATACCATATCCAAAAATAAATTCAAAATGGATTAAAGATCTAAATATGAGACCTGAAGCCAGAAACGTCCTTGAAGAAAGTACAGGCTATAATGTCTCTGATATTGGACATAACAACTTCTTTTTTGATATGTCTCCCAACGCACAGGAAACAAAAGTCTAAATAAACTATTGGACTTCATCAAAATAAAAAGCTTCTGCACAGTGAAGGAAACAATCAACGGAACTAAAAGACAACCAATAGAATGGGAGAAGATATTTGCAAATGACATATTCAATGAAGGGTTACTATGGGCGCCTGGGTGGCTCAGTGGGTTAAAGCCTCTGCCTTCGGCTCAGGTCATGATCTCAGGGTCCTGGGATCGAGGCCCGCATCGGGCTCCCTGCTCAGTGGGGAGCCTGCTTCCTCCTCTCTCTCTCTCTCTGCCTCTCTGCCTACTTGTGATCTGATCTCTCTCTCTCTCTGTCAAATAAATAAATAAATAAATCTTTAAAAAAAGGGGGGTTACTATCCAAAATATATTTAAAACACTTATCAAACTCAACACCCCAAAAATGAATAATCCAGTTAAAAAATTGGCAGAAGTCATGAATAGACATTTTTCCAAAGAAGACATACAGATGGCTAATAGAGACATGAAAAGATGCTCAACATTGCTTATCATCAGGGAAATGCAAATCAAAACTACAATATCACATTACACCTGTCAGATCAACAACACAGGAAACAGCAGGTGTTGGCAAGGATGTGGAGAAAGGGGAAGCCTCATGCACTATTGCTGGGGATGCAAACTGGTGCAGCCACTGTGGGAGACAATATGGAGCTTCCTCGAAAGGTTAAAAATAGAGCTACCCTACGATCCAGAAATCACAGTACTATGTATTTACCCAAAGAATACAAAAATACTAATTCAAACAGTTACATGCCCCCTGATGCTTCCAGCTGCATTATCTACAATAGCCAAATTATGGAAACAGCCCAAGTGTCCATCGATTGATGAATGGATAAAGAAGTGTTGTGTATATATACATATGTATGTATGTGTTTATATACAATGGAATATTACTCAGCCATAAAAACGAATGAAATCTTGCCATTTGCAATGACATGGATAGATCTAGAGAGTATAATGCTAAATGAAATAAGTCAGTCAGGGAAAGACAAATACCACATGATTTCACTCATATGTGGAATTTAAGAAACAGAACAAATGAGCAAAGGCAGGAGTGGGGGGAAGAGAGGCAAATCAACAAACAGACTCTTGACTCTAGAGAACAAACTGACGGTTGCAGAGGGGAAATGGGTGGGGGGATGGGTGACATAGGATTACTATATTGTACACCTGAAACAAATGTTTTACTGTATGTTAACTAACAGGAATATAAATAAAAACTTTAAAAAAGAAAAAAGGAAGGAAAGAAAATAAAAGAGCTGAGAGAAGGGACTAGCTGAAAAGGGAAGAGGGAACGGTAGCTCTAGGAAAAGCTAGCATCATTTAACTTGCCGTTGACAAACCACAGCCTAGCAAGAGGTCCAGGAAGAAGATTCACAGTGTGC
This sequence comes from Ailurus styani, assembly GCA_002007465.1. Classification (NCBI taxonomy): domain Eukaryota; kingdom Metazoa; phylum Chordata; class Mammalia; order Carnivora; family Ailuridae; genus Ailurus; species Ailurus styani. The sequence goes on from LNAC01000018.1 coordinate 1,787,201, forward strand.
CTCTCAGCCAATGCAGCCTGTACTGAACATGAAAATGGGCCTGTCTATGTTTGTCTCCCACTCTCCCTTATACCTTCCACTTCCTTCCCTGTATCCTCCAGCTCTAGGCACAAACTCTTTCCAGACTGTATTATTTAAATAGCACTATTGAGGTATGAGTACATGCAATAAACTATAAATATTTCAGCTGTGCAATTTGATGTTTTGACATATGCCTATATCCATAAAACCATCATCATAGTGAAGACAGCAGACATATCCATTACCCCCCAAAGTGCTCACCGACTTCCCATCCTGAGTCAGTGTCAGAAAGACACAGCAACATGGGGGTAGAAATAGGGAGAATCCAGGGATAAGTGTGTCAAGTGGTGTCCAGATCACACTGTTCCTGAAGGTGACTCTGCTGTGTTCCTATCCACCAGCTTTCCCTTGGGTGTGTGAAGACTCTGCCCCTGGCTTTCAGCTTCTCCATCAATCTGTGAACACTCTGATAGTTGAATCAAGTGTTGCTGAAGTTACTCATAGTATAAAACCTCAAATGACAGATGGGTGATAGAGAATGGTTGGAAATGGATCACTGGACAGAGAATTCTAGGCAAGGGTTGTCCCAGGGCCCTTCAAATCCATCAATTTTTTCCCTTAAACTTCATGAACCAACCTCTTCTAGCTTCAGATTTTTCTTCTGTAGCCTCCTCATCTCTCAACTTCATAGAATTGAAGAGAGTTAGGGCTTTATTTTGGATTAAGCTTTGGCTCAAGGGAATGTTGTGGCTGGTTTGAGCTTCTACCCAGACCATGCACACTTTCTCCATATCAGCAATAAGGCTGTTTCATTTTCTTTCTTTTTTTAAAAATATTTTATTTATTTTTCTGATAGAGAGAGAAGGAACATGAGTGGGAGGGGAGAAGAGGCTTCCCGCAGAGGAGGGAGCCCAATGGGGGACTCCATTCCAGGACCTGAGCCAAAGGCAGACACTTAACAACTGAGCCACCCAGGAACCCCTGGCTGTTCCATTTTCTTATCACTCATGTGTTCAATGGAGTAGTACTGTTAATTTCTTTTTTTTTTTAAAAGATTTTATTTATTTGACACAGAGAGACAGATCACAAGTAGGCAGAGAGGCAGGCAGAGAGGAGGAAGCAGGCTCCCTGCTGAGCAGAGAGCCCAATGCGGGCCTCGATCCCAGGACCCTGAGATCATGACCTGAGCCAAAAGCAGAGGCTTTAACCCACTGAGCCACCCAGGCGCCCAGTTAATTTCGTTCCAGAACTTTTCCTTGGCATTCACAACTTGGCTAGCTATTAGGCACAAGAAGTCTCGCTTTTGTTCTATCTCTGCCTTCAACGAAAGGTCTTCCTTACTGAGATTCATCATTTCTAGCTTTTGATTTAAAGTGGGAGATGTGTGACTCTGACTTTCACTTGAACACTTAGAAGCCATGGCAGGTTTTAACTGACCTAATCTAAATATTGTTGTGTCTCAAGGAATAGGGAAGCCCAAGGAGAGGGAGAGACAGGGGGGAACAGCCAGTCTGAGAAGCAGTCAGAACACACACAATATTTATCAGTTAAGTTTGCCATCTTATGTGGGTGTGCCTTGAGGAGTACCAAAACAATTATAATGATGACATCAAAGATTGCTGATCACAGATCACCAAAACAGACACAATAATAAACTGAAAAAGTATAAAGTATTACCAGAATGTGACACAGAGACACGAAGTGAGCAAATGTTGGAAAAATGGTGCCCAGAGACTTTTGCTCCATGCAAGGTTGCCACAAACCTTCAATTTGTTTTTTTAAAAAAGCAATATTTGTAAAGCATAATAAAGCAAAATGCAATAAAATGAGGTATGCCTGTACTTGCAGATCCCCAGAAACAGGAGGTGGAGGGAAGAGAGGAAGCTGTGGGCAGACTTTATTGTCATTTCCATGGGAAGGATGAGTGGCGCCGGGTAAGCGGGCTGAGGATTGGCTAGTTTGAATAATTGTAGCAGGCTGTGGGATGGAGAGGCTGTCCCTTGTTGACTGGTACCTGGTGCTGAGGGGAATTGTATCCCAGAGTGCGTGAGCCCTGCAATGAGGTTGTCTGGAGGTCGTGGAGGAGGTGTTTGGGAGTGTGGGCTCCAGAGTGGTTGGTTTGCAACTGACTAGACCATGCACCGTATGCCTGCAGGTGTGACCTTGTGCCTTTCCACGACAGCCTGGCTTTGATCACCCCTTTTCACAGATGAAGAAACTGAGGTCCACAGAGATCAACCCATTTACCCAGGCCACGAACTGTAAGGGACCCAGCTGGGACTGGAAACTGCCTGACCCCAGAACTCTGTGCCGCGTTGCAGGCAGGTCCTCGAGTGAGCCCCCCTGGCCTGGGCGGACACTCACACAGCCTCTTTGGTCAGCATAGAAGAATGGATTTGTCCTTGCCTTCCAGTCAGTCCTCCCTGTTTAAGGAAGCTTTGATTTTCATCCGAACTGGCCTCCAGCCTGCACACGTGTACCACACCTATTGCCTCAGCCCACTCCTTCAGGGGGAGATGCAGCATGCCCCTGTCACAGAAGGGTGACATCAGAACATCTGTGAGACCAGGGAGGCTGATAGGACTGAAAGCCATCACCCAAGAGTCTCGGCTCCCCTCCCTGCATCCGGAAGCCCAGGAAGGGGCTGTAGTCTGAGACAGCAGCAGTCAGGGTCATGGAGGAGAGAGGAGAGAGGGGCCAGGGGTGTATGTGTGCATTGAGTGGTGGCAGGGGAGCAGCCGGCCGCATGGGAACAAGTGCATTAAATTGTCAAGGAAGCATTTCCAAATCCTTTCCCCACTGTGTCCACCTGAAGAAAAAGTCTGTTTTGTACATTCTTCTGGACGCCATACGTGGGCATCACTGAGCACCCAGCAAACTCACTTGATAATGGGCTATCTCATTATTTGTGAAGGTTTCTCTTACCTTGATGGGTCCTTGCCACCTTAGCTAAAACAAACATGGCCGTTTCTCTGTTCTCCTGTGTTTGAGTCTCCCTTCCCTATGCGCTCAGGTGGGAGGCTGGGGGCCAGCAGGGGCTCGCCTGGGCCTCTCTCTTGTCAGCCCTTACCTGGACAGGGACAGAGAGCACCTGGGCTCAGGCAAAACCCCTGCTGACACCTTCACCCATGGAGCAAAATCAGTGGAGGAGTCTTGGTGCCAAATTGGAAGTGAAAGGACTCCCTTCTGGTCTCAAGCTGTCCCAGGCTAGAGTGACCAGGGCTTTCTCAGCTCAGCACTGAAAGTCCTATGTCCTGTAAAACCCCAGACCCCAGGCAGACCGGGTGATCCCTGCTCCTCAATCTCTTTCCCAGGACTCTTGAGGGTGACCTTCAGGGAGCAGAGTTTCCCTGTGGGACCTGCTGGGGACCTTACCAACATGTCCCAGGCACAAGCCCCACTGCAGCTCCCTGAGCATCAGCGGTTGGCACCAGCAATAGGTTGAATCCTTCAGCAGTTTGGAGTAGATCCCATCAAATGGGATCACACTGACAGAATGACACAAAGTCAGAAAGGAAATCAAATTGAATGAGGTTCTTTTGGAGGGTGAGATCTTGGCTTGAGACAAGAAATGTGACAGGATACTCTGGGAGGCAGGAAGCTGCCTCTTTTTAATAAAGGAGGACAGAAAAGACCTCCACCCTAGATGGCAGATAAGAGTATCAGACAGTTTGAATACTCAGGCACGGACCCCGCCCCAAGACTACCAGATAAGACTTACCAGCAGATATGGGCGCTGCTACAGTAAGAGCAAAACACCAGTTTAACACTATAAACTCTTAAAAGAAAACATAGGGGTAAGTCTTCATGGCCTTGGATTAGGTGATGGATTTTTCAATAGGACACCAAAAGCACAAGCAAAAAAGAAAAAAAAGTAGATATACTGGAGTACATCAAAATTAAAAACTTTTGTGCCTTGAAGGCCACTATGAAGAAAGCAAGAACATAACTCACAGATTAGAAGAAAATATTTGCAAGCCATACATCTGCTAAGGAAGGGTCTAGTATTCAGAATATATAAAGAACTCTTACAAATCAACAACAAAAAAGACAGCTCGATCAAAAAACAGACAAAGGACTTGAACAGACATATCTCCAAAGAAGATATATAAATGGCCAATAAGCCCATAAAAAGATGCTCAACATCATTAGTCATTAGGGAAATGTAAATCAAAATCACAGTGAGGTTTCATTTCAAACTCACTAAGATGGAATAATTTTTTAAAATGGAAAATAACAAGTGTAGCAAGGATGTGCAGGTTGGAACCCTCATACATTCCTGGTGAAAATGGTCCAGCCATCTCCAGCCACTGTGGAAAACAGTTTGGCATTCCTACAAAAATGTAAAAATCACCATATGACCCCATAATTCCACTTCTAGGTCTATACCCCAAAGAACTGAAAATAAGCACTCAAACAAGTACATATACACATATGTTCATAGCAGTTATTCATAACAGCTAAAAAGTGGAGATTGTTCAAATGCTCATCCACAGATGAATGAATAAATGAACTGTTGTATATGCACGCAGTGGTATATTATTCAGTAATCAAAAGAAATGAAGTACTGATACATACTACAACGTGGATGAAGCTTGAAAACATTACGCTAAATGAAAGAAGGCAAACACAAAGGTCATATATTGTATGATTCTTATTACACGAAATACCCAGAACAGATAAATCTATGGAGACCAAACACAGGGGTTGAGGGGAGGGGACAATGGGGAGAAACTGCTTAATAGGTAGAGTTTTACTTTAAGTGATGGAAATATTTTGGAACTAGATAGAGACTGTGGTTGCACAACATTGTGAAAGTACTAAATGCCGCTGAATTGTTCAATTTAAAATAGTTAATTTTAGGGGCATCTGGGTGGCTCAGTCAGTTAAGTATTGACTCTTGATTTTGGCTCAGCTCATGATCTCAGGGTGCTAAGTGTCAAGCCTACTTAAGATTCTCTCCCTCTTCCTCTGCTCCTCCCCCTCACTCTCTTTCTCTCTAAAAAAATTCTTTTTAAATGGTTAACTTTATGTTATGTGAATTCCACCTCAATAAATAATATAGCAAAAGGACATATTTTACTAAATATCACTTTAATTTACTATTGTTTCAAATGCATGTGTTATCTCTTTTTTCCATGAAATCTGATTATAAATATTACCATCGCTAAAGATTTTTAAAATGGACCAATAAAAAATTATTTTAATAATTGTTTAAAAATTCATCCCATGGCTGGGGTACCTGGGTGACTCAGTAGGTTGCATATCTGACTCTTGATTTTAGCTCAGGTCATGATCTCAGGGTCATGAGCTCAAGCCCCATGTTGGGCTCCAAACAGCACAGGGTCTGCTTGAGATTCTCTCTTTCTTTGACCCTGTGCCCCTTCCCCTGGCTTGTGCACACACACACGGTCTCTAAATAAAATAAATAAAATCTTAAAAAAAAATTCAGCCTGTGGCCCAATGTTGGACTTACCTAGAGTCATTGTCAGTATATGAGTTACATATTACTAGGTCCTGGAAATTATGTGACTGTCAGTATAATAACATTTTCTAGGCCAAAATGTTCATAGGTTAGCAAGTGAGATGTGTCCAATTCAGAAGACTTCTCTGATAGAAGTCATTCAGTGATATTTCCAAAATAAGGGTGGGATTACAAGAGGTTTTATAAGTTATTTTTTCACAAATTTTTAATTTTGCATTTACCTAATCTATTTTATTTGCTCAATACAAATAAAAGTACTAAAAAATATATTACTTATAAGAAATAGAAGAAAAATGTATTACCTTTAAGAAGTATATATTACTTATACATGCTAATGATTCAAAGAATCTTACTGATTTTTATTTCTTGGCTTATTTACAGTTTAAATTTCCAGTAATTAATATGTATTTTTGTACAATACACAATATGAAATTAAAGTTATTTTAAACCTCATAATTTTTATTGAAAAGATGCTAATAAAGAAGTTTCTTTTAATATTTTGCTTAGAGAAAGTTATTTGAGTAACATTTCTGCCTTTATCTATATTAAAATATCTGATTAATAAAATTTAAATTTTTCTGTCTTACTGATGAGTATTTTGGAATGTTTTCTCTTTTTTTTTTTTTTTTTGACAGAGAGAGATCACAAGTAGGCAGAGGCAGACAGAGAGAGAGAGGAGGAAGCAGGCTCCCCACTGAGCAGGAAGCCCGATGTGGGCCTCGATCCCAGGACGCTGAGATCATGACCTGAGCCGAAGGCAGAGGCTTTGACCCACTGAGCCACCCAGGCGCCCTGGAATGTTTACTTTTATAAGCAGGTCTAAGAGGGAAGTTGATAACAATAAATGCCTACATTAAGAAATAAGAATGATTCCATATAAGTAACCTAACTTTATACCTCAAGGAACTAGAAAAAGAACAAACTAATCCTAAAGATATTAGGAAAGAAATAACAGATATTAAAGTGGAAATAAATAAAACAGACTAGAAAGACAATAGAAAAGATCAATAAAACTAAGAGCTGGTTTTTTGAAAAGGTGCACCTCTACATGATAAAGGTCATATATGACAAGCCCACAGGAAACAGCATACTAAATGGTGAAAAACTTTATCTCTAAGATCAACAATAAGACAAGGTTGCCCACTCTCACCACTTTTATTGAATATAGTGCTAGAAGTCCCAGCCAGAGCAACCAGGCAAGAGAAAATTAAATAAAAGGCATCCAAATCAGAAAGGAAGAAGTAAAATTATCTCTGTTGACAGATGACATGATCTATATAGAAAACACTAAAGACTCCACCCTAAAAAACTGTTAGAACTAATAAGTGAATTCAGTAAAGTTGCAGGATACAAAATTAATATTCAAAAATCTGTTGTGCTTCTATACACTAACAACCATCAGAAAGAGAAATTAAGAAAACAATCCCATTTACAATAGGATCAAAACGAATAAAATACATGGGGCACCTGGGTGGTTCAGTCAGTTAAGCATCCAACTCTTGATTTGGCTCATGTCATGATCTCAGGGTTGTGAGACTGAGCCCCGTGTTGGTCTCCATGCTGGGCACAGAGCCTGCTTAAGATTCTCTCTCCTCTCACTTTCCCTCTCCCCTCCCCACCCCTCTCTATCCACCTCTCCAAAAAAAAAAAAAAAAAAAAAAAAAAAAAAAAAAAAAAAAAAAAAAAAATTGCTTTACCAAAAAAAAAAAAAAGAATAAAATACTCAAGATAAAGTAAACCAAGGTGAAAGATCTGTAGTCTGAAAACTATAAAACATTGATGAAAGAAACTAAAGAAGATACATAAATTTAAAAATACTTCATGCTGATGGATTGAAAAAAGCTAGTATTGTTAAAATGTCCATAGTCCCCAAAGCAATATACAGATTTAACACAATCTCTATCAAAATTCCAATGACATTTTTCACAGAAACTTAAAAAGCAATTCTAAAATTCATATGGAATGGCAAGAGACTGTAAATAACCAAAGAAATCTTGACCAAGAAAAGCAAAGTTGAAAGCATCACACTTCCCTATTTCAAACTACATTGCAAAGCTATAGTAATCAAAACAGTATGGTACTGGCATAAAAACAGATGCATAGGTCAATGGAACAGAATGGACAGCCCAGAAACAAACCCATTCATATATGGTCAATTACTTTTCAACACAGATGCAAAAAAATGCACAATTGGGAAAGGATAGTGTCTCCAATAAGTGGTGTTGGGAAAACTGAACATTCATATGCAAAAGAACGGAATTTGATCCTTACCTTACACCATACACAAAAATCAATTCAAAATGTTTGAAGATCTGAATGTAAGACCTGAAAATGTAAAACTCTTGGGAAAAAAAACATAGAGATTAAGCTACTTGATATCTTGGTAATGATTTTTGATTTGACACCAAAAGCAAAGGCAACGAAATAAAAATAAACAATTGGGACTACATCAAACTAAAAGCCTTCTGCACAGCAAAGGAAACCATCAATAAAATGAAAGGCAATCCATGGAATAAGAGAAAATATTTACAAACCACATATCCAAAAAGTGGGTAATATTTGAAGTATATAAGAAAGTCATATAATACAATAGAAAAAATAAAAGCAAAAGCAAATAACCCAATTTAAAAATGGACATTGGACCTGAATAAACACTTTTCCAAAGAAGACCTACAAATGGCCAATAGATACATGAAAAGATGCTCAACACCACTAGTAATCAAGGAAATGCAAATAAAAATCTACCTCAAACCTGTTAGATGCCTATTAACAGGAAGAAAGGAGATGACAAATACTAGTAAGGATGTGGAGAAATGAGAACCCTTATACACTAATGGTAAATTAGTAAACTGATACAGCCATTATTTTTAAAAAAATAAGTATGGAGGTTCCCCAAGAGATTAAAAATAGAGCTACCACATGATTCAACAATCCTACTCTTTGGTATATCATTTCATTGTTTTATATCATGTTTGAATCAGAAATTATCATCTTTATCCAGTGTCTATTACAAAGAAAAATACAAAGTACTGCCCAATAGTTATCTACTAAATGCTATTCCTTAAAAAACAATAAATATGTATTGTATTACTAATTTAATGAAACTTATATGTGCTGACTTGTGACTCTATTCTTTGGGAATTAAGACATCATGTGGATTTTTGTCTATCAAACCTCTGACTACATACTACAGCTTTCCTAATTCTACATGAAGACAAACAGGATTGAGCAGGTTGGCAGGAAAAAATACTTGCCTGAATTCACAAAGATGTGGTAGGCAATGAGGATTAGATATCCACACTGAAAATACAGTCTATCAGGCAGAGCACATAGATGAGACTATGGAATATTGATGTGCTCTCAGTGATTATCACAGGATGATGGATGCTCTAGAAAGCAGCAGGTGTTTGTGGTATGGTGGTTTTCAAAGTTAAGCATGTGTCAGAGTTATTTGGAGGGCTCATTGCAACACACATTGCTGAGCTTCACTCCCAGTACCACTGAATTAGAGACTCAGGGGGTGTGGCCCAATAGTGCGCATTTCTAACAAGTTCCTAGGCAATGTTCATGCTGTTGGTTTGAGGAGCACAGTTTGACAACCAGTAATATAGAAGAAGAGAATCCTCATGAAGGCAGGAAGTATCAGGTAAGCCTATTAGTTAGTGCCAACCCAGTAGGTATAATTCTAGTCCCTGAACAGGGATTAGTCTAGAGCAGTACAAAAGGAATTATCAGTAAATTTAGGATTCAGGTACAAGGTTCTGATTATTAAACCTGGGATGTGAGGTGGAGATGAAGTCTTAGGAATAAGGAAGAAATAGGGATCTCAGAACTAGTGTACAAGATCAAGGCTAGTTTAATACTCAACGTGAGTTGATGTTAAGTCCAAAAGTGTTGAGTTATGTTATTCCTGCTTAAAGTCAAAGCTGGTCCTAGGGTCAAGTCTCAATCTGCAGGAAATATCAAAAGGGCTTTTAGTAGAAGGGCGCCTGGCGGGCTCAGTTGGTAGATCATGTGCCTTTTCGTCTCAGGGTTGTGAGTGTGAACCCCGTATTGGATGTAGAGATTACTAAACAAACAAAAACGTAAAAGGGATTGTAGTAGGAACTAGTAACAGTTTGAAATCAAGTAGAAGTTGGCTTCAACTTAAAATAATATGTCCCACCAAAATCTGAACATATAAAATAAAGCAGTATCTCACAATGCTTTAATCTAATGTAAACATTTCTCAAACTAGAGTTTCAAGCACATTGTCAGACTGTAGAGAAGATATTTGAATGTTCTCAAATCACATTATACTGCACTGGTCCTATATAATCATGCTAGTTAAACCTGTAAGTAACACAAAACTACCATTCATGGGCGCCTGGGTGGCTCAGTGGGTTAAAGCCGCTGCCTTCGGCTCAGGTCATGATCCCAGGGTCCTGGGATCGAGGCCCACATCGGGCTCTCTGCTCAGCGGGGAGCCTGCTTCCTCCTCTCTCCTCTCTCTCTGCCTGCCTCTCTGCCTACTTGTAATCTCTCTCTCTGTGTCAAATGAATAAATAAAAAAAAAAAATTTAAAAAAAATATTTTTCAGTACTTATTCTCTATTATTTTCTTTGCATGCACTAAAGANCTACCATTCATTAACACCTGCTATGTACTAGACCCTTCACATATGCTCTCCCTTTTAAATCCTCCAACTCTCTCAATCTCAGCAGATATCCTCTCTACATCACTAAAAAAGAAGAAAAGAAGAAGAGGAGGAGAAGTAGAAGGAGAAGCAGCAGCAGCAGCTACAATCTGGAATTACCTCATTTTTTGCTACCAAACCTATAAACCAATCTTTATCTGAATCCATTCTTTCTCCTCACCCCATTGCAATAAAGGAAATGTTAATCTTTGCATCTAAAGTAAAATGTTGTTGGTGTTTTGATAGGGATTGCATTAAATGCGTAGATTGTTTTCGGTTGTATAGATATTTTAACAATATTTGTTCTTCTGATCCATGAGCATGGGATGTCTTTCCATTTCAACATCTTCAATTTCTTTCCTCAATATTTTATAGTTTTCAGAGTACAGATATTTTACATCTTGGTTAGATTTATTCCTTGATATCTTACTATTTTGGTACAATTGTAAATGAGGTTATTTTCTTAATTTCTCTTTTTGCTGCTTCATTATTAGTGTATAGAACTGCAACAGATTTCTGAACATTGATTTTGTATCCTATGACTTTACTTAATTTATTTACCATTTCTAATAGTTTTCTGGTGGAGTCTTTGGGTTTATCCATATAGAATATCATGTCATCTGCAAATAGTTAAAGTTTGACTTCTTCCTTGTTGACTTGGGTGTCTTTTATTTCTTTTTGTTGTCTGATTGCTGTAACTAGGACTTTTGATACTATGTTAAATAATAGTGGTGAGAGCCTGGGTGGCTCAGTGGGTTACAGCCTCTGCCTTCGGCTCAGGTCATGATCTCAGGGTCCTGGGATCAAGTCCCGAATTGGGCTGTCTGCTCAGCAAGGAGCCTACTTCCCCCTCTCCCTCTGCCTGCCTCTCTGCTTGCTTGTGATCTCTCTCTCTGTCAAATAAATAAATAAAATCTTTAAAAAAAAAACAGTGGTGAGAGTAGATAGCCCTGTCTTGTTTCTGACCATAAAGGAAAAGAGATATGTGCACCCCCATGTTTAATGCAGCATTATCTACAGTAGCCAAATTACGTGAACAGCCCAAGTGTCCATCAACTAATGACTCGATAAAGAAGATGTGGTATATATAAATACAATAGAATATTACTTAGCCATAAAAAGGAATGAAATCTTCCCATTTACAGTGACAGGGCTGGAGCTAGGAAGTATTATGCTAAGAGAAATAAGTCAGTTAGAGAAAAACAAATACCATGTGATTTCACTCATATGTGGAATTTAAGAGACAAAACAAACAAGCAAAGGGAGGTAAACCAAGAAACAGACTCTTAACTGTAGAGACAAACTGATGGTTACCAGAGGGGAGGTGGGGGGGGGTTAATTAAGTGATGGGGATTAAGGAGTGCAGTTGTGATGAACACTGGGTGTCAAATCACTATATTGTAAATCTGAAATTATATTATACTGTACAGTACCTATTTTAAATTTAATTTAAATAATTTAATTAGTTAGTTAATTAATTAATTAAAAGCTTTAAAGAGGGCGCCTGGGTGGCTCAGTGGGTTAAAGCCTCTGCTTTCGGCTCAGGTCACGATCTCAGGGTCCTGGGATCGAGGCCTGCATCGGGCTCTCTGCTCAGCGGGGAGCCTGCTTCCCCCTCTCTCTCTGCCTGCCTCTCTGCCTCCTTGTGATCTCTCTCCCGCTGTGAAATAAATAAAATTAAAAAAAAAAATAAAAGCTTTAAAGAATAAAGTAAAAATCCGGGGCACCTGGGTGGCTCAGTGGGTTAAGCCTCTGCCTTGGGCTCGGGTCATGATCTCAGGGTCCTAGAATCGAGCCCTGCATCAGGCTCTCTGCTTAGCAGGAAGCCTGCTTCTCCCTCTGCCTACCTCTCTGCCTGCTTATGATATTTCTCTCTGTCAAATAAATAAATAAAATCTTTAAAAATAATAATAATAAAGTAAAAATCCTTTACCAGTGTTCTGGATCTCATTTGCTCCACTGACTATTCTATCCTCCCTTCCACCTCTTTTCTACTGGCTCCTTCTCAACAGTTGCTAACCATGGTCTAGTCTAGTCTACGTGAAAATAACAAAGAAACTAATATTTTCCTTGGGATTTTTAAAAAATATTTATTTATTTATTTATTTATCAGAGAGAGAGAGAGCACAAGCAGAGGGAGCAGCAGACAGAGGGAGAAGCAGGCTCCCTGCTGAGCAAGGAGCCCAATGTGGGACTCCACTCCAGGACACTGGGATCATGACCTGAGCTGAAGGCAGACACTTAACCAAGTGAACAACCCAGGCATCCCTTTCTTGGGCTTTACTTTCACCACTAGCCATCATCTTTTTCTCTTATTCTAGTCAGTTAAATATTTCAGTAATTGTCTATATTTTCTGTTTCCATGTTCTTATCTCAACTTATTCTTCCAATATGCCTTCCTCAAGAATGCTTCTACCAAAATTACTTTTTAACTAATTCAGTGGATGATTTCCAGTCTTTATCTTGTTTCTCAGTTACAACAGGGTTAACCCCTTCCTCTTTCTTTAAACACTTTTCCTTTGCCTTCTATTTAACTACACTTTTCCTGTACACCCCCTACTTCTCTATTCTTACCAGTTGCTTAAGGAGTTCTTCTCTTTATTTGTCACTTTAAGGTAGAGATCCTTAAAAGTTAGTTCTATATACTCCATGAAGAATCTACATCAATGGTTTAAATTTCCATTTATGTGCAGATAGTTACCAAATCCTTATTTACTGCTATCTCTTAAGCTCTAGACAAATGTGTAACTGGGACGTGTCATATGCACTTTAAATTTAATATATTCAAAAATAACATTTCCAAAATAATCTTCTCCACAATGATACTCACTTTTTAAATTTTTTTTAAAGATTTATTTATTTATTTATTTATTTCAGAGAGAGAGAACACACGAGATGGGGGAGGGACAGAGGGAAAGGGAAAGGGAGAAACAATCCTCGAGCAGACTCCCTGCTGAGCATGGAGCCTGACATGTGGCTTGATCCAAGGACCTGAGATCATGACCTGAGCTGAAATTAAGAGCCAGCCACTTAACCAACTGAGCCCCAGGTGTTCCAATCATGCTCAGTCTTTTAAATATACTGTAATGTATTAATACTTATTGAGCATATAATCACAGGCCAAACATTGTGCTAGGTGCTGGGATTACAGCAGTAAACAAAACTCTCATGGTCCCTCCATGGGAGACAAACATTAAACAAATAAATATACAAATAACTGTAAAATCATAATTGTGATAAATGCTATTAAAAACAAAGTACACTACCACCCACTCAGTGAAGCAAGTCAGAAGCATAGAAGTTATTCCTGCCTTCTTATTTATCTTGAATATCAATCGCCAAGTTCTATTGAGTCTCAATTCCTAAATATTTCTGAAATTCAACTACTTATTTCCATTTCCTCTATTATCATCCAAGTGCAAGACATCATTGTCTTTAAGATTCCTATGACAGTCTTGTAACTGGCTTCTATTTCCAGTCTTGCTCTCTCTTATCCTTTATCTACACTGCAGCCAACTAAAATGACTTGTTAAAAATGCTTAAAATATTTCAAAATATTTTCACTGTCTTTAGGATAAAGTACAAACTCTGAAGCATAACTAAAAACTCTGGATATCACATATAATATAAACATAAGAAGACATACTGGCTAGAGAACTTTGAATCTGAGAAATGACATGGTGGTGCATTCTCCAGACCTTTTTCCCTCCCTCATATATCCCAGACTTAGAGCTAAAAAAGCTAACAAACCAGAAACATGAGCAGGCCCTGAGATAAAAACCCTAACAAAAACCATTCTCTGTAGCCAAAGGATTGGAAAGGGGCAGGTTAGCAACACACAAAACTTTTAGACAGCAACCACTCTGCTATAGCCAAACATTACAGAAATACTGTAACTTCTGACCCAATCCCCATCCCCAATGGCAAAAGCCAAATAGGTACCCTCCCCTCACCAGGGTAGAGAAGGCTCAGTAGGAATACAGGACTTTCTTTCCCAATGGATGTACTTAACCCCCCACTTCATATTAGTGAAGAGTATGTGAGTAGCCTGAACTTCCACCCCCCCTATCCAGCAGTAATGAGTTATCCCTCCTCCTCACCACTAGGACGGTGTCAGAGGAGGCCTAATGGAAAGTCAGGAGTTTCACCACTCCCCAGCAGATACAATAATCAATAGAGGTCAACACCAAGATAACAGCAATTTCAGAACTACAGGAAAAAGATGTTAAAGCAGCCATCATAAAAATGCTTCAATGAACATTACGAATATCCTTCATATAAATGAAAAAAAGCATAGAATCTCCCCCAAAGAAAGAGAGTCTTAGCAAAGAACTAGAAGATGTAAATAAGTACCAAGTGAAAATTTGGGAACTGAAAAATAAAATAACTGAAACAAAAAGCTCAGTGGATGGGCTCAACAGAAGAACAGAGGGAACAGAAGAAATAATAACTAAACTTGAAGACAGAATGATAGAAATTACCCAATCTGAACAATAAAAAGAAAGCAAACTGAAAAAAAAAATGGCTAGAGCCCCAGGATCCATAGGACTATAATACAAGATCTAGTGTTCACATTGTTGGAGTCCCAAAAAGAAAGAAGAAGGTGGGGTTGAAAAAGTACTCAAAGAGGGGCACCTGGGTGGCTCAGTGGGTTAAGTGTCTGCCTTTGGCTCAGGTCATGATCCCTGAGTCCCAGGATCGAGTCCTGCATCAGGATCCCTGCTAAGTGGGGAGTCTGCTTCTCTCTCTCCCTCTACTCCTACCCCACTCATGCTAGCTTTCTCTCTTGCTTGCTCACTCTCTCTCCCAAAGACATAAATAAAATCTTTTTTTAAAAAAAAGATAAAGTACTCCAAAAAATAATGGACAGGGCGCCTGGGTGGCTCAGTGGGTTAAAGCCTCTGCTTTTGGCTCAGGTCATGATCTCAGGGTCCTGGGATCGAGGCCCGCATCGGGCTCTCTGCTCGGCAGGGAGCCTGCTTCCTCCTCTCTCTCTGTCTGCCTCTCTGCCTACTTGTGATCTGATCTCTCTCTCTGTGTCAAATAAATAAATAAAATCTTAAAAAAAATAATGGACAAAAATTTTCCAAATTTGGCAAAAAGCATAAGCCCATAGAATCAAGAAGCTGAACAAATCCCAAACAGGATAAATCCAAAATAATCTACACCAAGACATATTATAGTTAAATATCTGAAAGTTCATATCAAAGAAAAACAGAAAAACCCTTGAAAACAGTGAGAGAGAAATGACATTTTACCAATAAGAAAAAACAATGCAAATGACAATGGGTTTCTCAACAAAAACCACGGAGGCAAGAAGGAACTAGTACAACATTTTTAAAGTGATGAAAAGAAAGAACTATCAACCCAAAGCCAATATCCGGCAAAAATATCTTTCAGGAATGAGGGGGAAATGAAGATATTTCAGATAAGGGAAACCTTAGGGCACTGAAGAATTCTATGAAATGTTGAAAGAAGAATTAAGATGAATTTACACAATCTTTTCCAGAAAATGGAAGAGGGAGAAACACTCCCCAATTCATTTGATGAAGCTAATATTACTCTGATGCCAAAACCGGACCAAAACGATGCAAAAAAGGAAAACTACAGACAATTATTTCTCATTAGTAGGTGCAAACATCCTTAATAATACTAGCATATGGAATTAAGCAATATATACAAAAGAATTAAACACCATAAATGGGGTGCCTGGGTGGCTTCAGCGTTTGACTTCAGCTCCGGTCGTGATCCCAGCATCTTGGGATCAAGCCCCATATCAGGCTCCCTGCTCAGTGGGGAGCCTGCTTCTCCCTCTCCAGGTCACGTGCTTGTGTTCCCTCTTGCACTATCTCTCTTTGTCATAAACAAAATCTTTAAAAATAAATAAATAAGTAAAAATAAACACCATAGCTATTTTAGTTTACTAGGACTGTCATAACAGAGTACCATAAACTAGATGGCTTTAAACAACAGAAATTTACTGTCTCATGGTTTTAGAGGTTAACATTCCAGAATCAAGGTGTCAGCAAGGTCATTCTCCCTCTGAGACTCTGGGAGGAACCTTGCCTTTCCTATTCTCTGCTTTTGGTGATGGCCATTGATCCTTGTCCTTCCAATTTATGTCTCTGTCGTCACACAGTGTTCTCTCTGTGTGTCTCAGTCTTCATGTGGCTTTTTAATCTTCTAATGAGGACACCAGTCATACTGAATAAGGGAACTTGCATTTGGAAATGGTTTCTTAGACGTGACACAAAAGCACAAGCAGCAAAAGGAAATAAACATTGGACGGTATTGAAATTTAAAATTTCTGTGCTGATCGGGCTTTCTGCTCAGCAGGGCCTGCTTCCTCCTCTCTCTCTGCCTGCCTCTCTGCCTACTTGTGATCTGATATTTGTCTGTGTGTCAAATAAATAAATGAAATCTTTAAAGATAAAATAAAATAAAATTTCTGTGCCGAAAACAATATCATTAAGAAAGTGAAAAGACAACTGACAGAATGGGAGAAAATATTTTCTAATTGTATAAGGGGCCAGTGTCCAGAATATATAAAGAATCACAACCCAATAATAAAAAGACAAAGAACCCAATTAAAAAATGGCAAAGGATCTGAATAGACTTTTCTCCAAAGAAGATATACAAATGGCAAATAGGCACATGAAAAAGGTATGCAACAGCATTAGCTATCAGAGAATACAGGTCAAAACCACAATGAGATACCACTTTACTCCTACAAGAGTGGCTGTAATTAAAAAAAGACACTGGTAAGTGTTGGGGAGGATGTGAAGAAATTGACATCCTCATATATGGCTAGAGAGAGTGTAAAAAATTTTTCAGCCCCTTTCGAAAACAGTTTGTCAGTCTCCCAAAGTTATACAGAAAGTTCCCATATGACCCATTAATTCTGCTCCTAGGTATACACCCAAGAGAATTTTAAAAGTATGTACAAACGGAAATGTGTACATTGTAGCAGCATTATTCCTAATAGCCAAAAAGTGGGGAAAATGCAGCCTGTCAACTGAGACGTGCATAAACAAATGCAATATATCCATAAAATGGAACACTATTTAGCCATAAGTAATGAAGTATGGATACATGCTAGAACAGATAAACTTTGAAAACACCATTAAGTAAAAAGAAGCCAGTCACAAAAGAATATATATTGTATGATTACATCATATGAAGTGTCCAAATAAGCAAATCCATAGAGAGAGAACACAGTTGCTAGGGGCTGGGGGAAAAACAATGGGGAGAGGACTGCTAAAAGATATGGGGTTCTCTTTTGGGGGTGTTGAAATATTCTAGAATTAGTTACGATGGTTGTAAAATTTTATAAATACACTAAAACTATTGTACAATTTAAAATAAAATAAATAAATGTTAAATAATAGTGATGACCCTAAATGCTGGTGAGGTTTCAGAGAAACTCATACATTGCTGGTGGTTTTAGGATATGGTACAGCCACTCTGGAAAATGGTGGGCAGTTTCTTGTAATACTGAATATATAACTACCACACATCACAGCAAGTTCACTCCTAGGCATTTATTCCAGAGAAATGAAAACTTAGGTTCACACAGAAACCTGTAAAGGAATGTTTGTAGGAGCTTGTAATAGCCAAAACCTGGAAATAACCCAGAGGTTGTTAAGCAGGTGAATGGCTAAACAAACTGTGCAGCACCACTAAGGTAAAAAGGGATTGATACATGCAACAAGCTGGCTCAAGCTCCAGAGTATTGAGCTGAAGGAAAACAAGCCAATCCCCAAAGATTACGTGCTGTATGGTTCTACTTATAGAACATTCTTGAACGGACAAACTTATGGAGATGGAGAGGAAAATGGTGGTTAGCAGAGGTTAGGAAGGTGTGAAAACAGGAGGGAAGTAGGCACAGCTATAAAAGGGCAATGTGAGGGATCCCTGAAGTATTGTTAATGTTTCATATCTTATAGCAACATATTTATCTTGCGTGTGATTTTACACTATAGTTTTGAAGATATTAGCATTAGATGAAATGAGTAAAGAGTACATTAACTAGGGCGCCTGGGTGGCTCAGTGGGTTAAGCCTCTGCCTTCGGCTCAGGTCATGATCTCAGGGTCCTGGGATGGAGCCCTGCATCGGGCTCTCTGCTCAGCAGGGAGCCTGCTTCCTCCTCTCTCGCTACCTGCCTCTCTGCCTACTTGTAGTCTCTCTCTGTCAAATAAATAAATAAAATCTTAAAAAAAAGAGTACATTAACTATATCTCTTTGTATTATTTTTAAAAACAGCATGTTTATCTACAACTATCAAAAACTTAAAATATTTAATTAAAAAGTAATAGGTCACATCAATGAGACCACTACACACTTATTAGAATGGTAAAAATCCCGAACACTGACACCACCAAGTGCTGGTGAGGATGTGGAGGAACAGGAACTCTCATTCATTGCTGGTGGGAATGCAAAATGGTACAGTCACTTTGGAAGACAGTTTAATGACTTCTACAAAACTAAAGATACTCTTACTATACAACCCAGCGACTGGGCTCCTTGGTATTTACCCCAAGGAATTGAAAACTGATGTCCATACAAACACCTGCACATGAATGTTTATAGCAGCTTTATTCATAATTGCCAAAACTTGGAAGCAACCAAACTATCTTTTATTGGTGAATGGGTAAATAGACATTATTCAGAGCTAAAATTGAATGAGCTATGAAGCCATGAAAAGATACAGAGGAACCTTAATTGCGCATTATTAAGTGACAGAAGCCAATCTGAAAAAGCTTCATACTATATGATTCCAACTATATGACATTCTAAGAAAGACAAAACTATGGAGACAGTAAAAAGATTAGTGTTTGCCAGAGATTGAGGGGAGGGAGGAAAGAGTAGGCAGAGCACAGAGGATTTTTAGGGCAATGAAACTACTCTTTATGAAACTGTAATGGTGAAAACATATCATTATACACTCGTCCAAACCTACAGAATGTATACCACCAAGAGTGAATCCTAATGTAAACTATGGACTTGGAGGTCATAATGATGCATCAATTTAAGTTTATTTTTTTAAAAGATTTTATTTATTTATTTGACACAGAGAGAGAGATTACAAGTAGGCAGAGAGGCAGGCAGAGAGACAGGGGGAGGAGGAAGCAGGCTCCCTGCTGAGCAGAGAGCCCGATGCGGGCCTGGATCCAGGACGCTGAGATCATGACCTGAGCCGAAAGCAGAGGCATTAACCCACTGAGCCACCCAGGCGCCCAAGTTTATCAATTTTAACAAATGTATCACTTTGGTGGGGGAAATTGATAGTGGGGGAGGCCATTCCTGTGTGGGTATATATAGAAACTCCACACCTTCTCCTTAATTTTGCCTAAAACTGCTCTAAAAAATAAAGTTTATTTTTAAAAAGGTAAAACCATCAAAACACTAGAATAAAAAAGAGGAATTTTGTAAAATCTCAGAGTGGGAAAGTTCAGACACAAAACACAAAGGCACCCAAAGAAAAAAATGTATAAATTTGGTTTATAAGGGTTTTTGATTTCTACATGGAAAAATCAAAATACAAATAACACACTAGACAAAATATTTGTAAAAATATGACACAAAATTCCAATTTCCTTGTTACATTAAAAGGTTGTATGAATCACTAAGGAAAAGCAACCAGTAGAAAAATAAACATGAAGAAGCCGTTTCCAGAAATAAAAATATAAATATAAAAAGATGTCCGACCTCCCTCATAATTAAAGAAATATCATGAAAACAACTAGATAATACTTTTCATCTATCAGATTGGCCAAAATATAAAAGTGTGCTAACTTTTGCATGTTCAAAGGTGTGAAAAAAACTGGCATAATTGAAATTTATTTCTAAAAACCTGCACACAGATGTTTGAAACAGTTTTATTCATAATTGCCAAAACTTGGGAGTAACCAAGCTGTCCTTCAACAGGTGAATGTATAAACTATGGTACATCCATACAACGGAATAGTACCTAACACTAAAAGAAATGAGCTATCAAGGCATAAAAAGATATGGAGGGATCTTAATCACATATTAAGTGAAGCCAACCTTAAAAGGCTATATTATATGATTCTAACTACATGACATTCTAGAAAAGGCAAAAGTATAGAGACAGTAAAAAACATCAGTTTTTCCAGGGATTAGAGGGTTGGAGAAGGAAGAGGGAGGGATGAATAGGTGAAGCACAGGGGATTTTTAGGGCAATAAAACTATTGCGTATGATATTGTAATAGTGGATTGTGTTATTACATGTTTGTCAGAACCCATAAATGTACAACACAAAGAGTGAACTTCAATGTAAACTATGGAGCTTCAGTTAATAATATTGTATCAATGTGGGTTCATCAATTGTCATAAATGTACCACACTAATATAAGATGTAAATAATAGTGGAAACTAAGGTAGACTAGAGAGGTATGTGGGAACTCTGTATTTTCTGATCAATTTCTCTGTAACCCTCCAACTGTTTCCAAAGAATAAAGATCTAACTTAAAAAAAAATAGGTCACCATTGGAGGATTCTATGAACTAATTATTTTGAAAATTGTTTAAAAAGAGGAAGGTTTGATGTCTTTCCAATACACACTGGACCCCTAGAAAATCAAATAATAGAGGAGAGGAAGTTTCTCATTATAGACATATTCCAGCTAATAAGGAAGGAATGATATGTACATTTTGCAACCCCTGATCAATAATCTATCTAGGTAATGAACATCAAAGGCTGCTCTATAAATACAAAAGTAAACACAACCAGATGATCTACACCATCTTGACCAAAAATGAGGCAAACCTAAGTCTGATAAAGCCTCTCCAGATCCAACTATCAACTTACAGAAAATATGGAGGACAGGAAAACATACTAAATGGCATTATGGGGATACAATCAGCAAAATCCATAGGTGTAAAACTATAGGTCAAATGACCAATTTCTTTGATAAGTAAGTTTCAGGGGGGAAAAAAAGGTGGAAGAAACTCCTTAAAGATTTATGAGTCAAATCAACAAATCTCACTGTGTGAACTTTATTTGGATCTTTGATTCATACACACTCTCAATTAAAAAAAATTATGAGTTGGAAATTTGAACAATGACTGGATATTTGATGATAAAGAATTATTAAATTTGTATGTGTGGTGATATTGGGGTTGTTTTTTTTAAAAAAACTTAACTTCACACTGTAATCTTTACAAATGAAATGAAAAAGTATATGGGATTTAATTCAACATAAAATAGGGAAGAGGGGAAAGGGTGAAGGTTTAGGTGAAACAAGATGGGTCATTAGTAGATCATGGTTGAAACTGGACATCAGGTACATAGATCTATTACATTTATCTGTTTATTTTTTTCACACGTTTGAAATCTCCCATAGTAAAAGTGATCTTAAAAATAAGCAACACATGCACAAAATGAAAAAAAAACCCAAAAACCAACCATAAGCAACAGGCAACAGTAAAGAGTGCTACTGTGAAACAAAACCTATGTGGTCATTTTATGATATCGCTAATTGTGTAGAAATTATTTCTGATCCCTGCTACTCTCTCTGTCTCCATCTCCATGCAATCACCAAAAACTGTTGCTTCTACTTCTAAACTAATACTTATTTCGAACTAGTCCAAGCTAAATTTGGCCTTTGCCTAGCGCACTTCCACTCTTGTCTGCTTTTGTCGTATGTACACATTTTAAGGCCTTGAAGGACCTACGCCAACCCCATGTACCTCACTAGCTCCATCTTGAGATGTTTGGCCTTACCTTTCTACACTCCAGCTACTTCTTGAACTTGCCACACTCATTCCCAACTCAGAGCGTCACACTTGCTGTTCCTCTGCCGGGAATGCCGCCTTCCCCCTACATGCACCCTTATCCTTCAGGTGTCACCTTAAATGCCACCTTCTCAAGAGAACTTTCCCATTATTTTAGGTCTAGGTGAGGTCAAGCTTCTCACAGCTTCATAACAACTTGTCACAACTGAAATTTAAAAATTAGCAAAGTTATTTATTCAATGTCTGTCTTCCTCCTATAATATAATCTCGAAGAGAGAAGGAACTAGGTCTTACTATATCCCCAAAGCCTAGCATTTTTTCTGCACATAGTATAAAAGGTCAATAAATCTCTATGAAACTATAAATGACTAGTTTGATGAATGAATAAGTAAATGAATTTATATATAATATTGGTCAAATCATGAAAGAGAATTACATGTACCGTAAGCAGAATATTACAGTTAACCTTAATCGTGTTAGTCATATTCCTAACAAAAGATCTGCAAAGCTTCAATGTGTATGTATAGAAACAGACAAAAATAGAAACTAAGTGAGAATGACTACATTACAAATTCAAGTTAGTCACTCCAAAAGTACTTAACAACAGAGAAACAGGGATATATCTTCATCTACCATCCACGTTTTAAAGGGGGCAGACAGATATTCAGTAAAAGAGCTGATTCAAGTTCCAACTTTGCTATTCAGACAGAAAACTCAGATTCTCTGAAAGAGTGATAAAGACTGTATATACCAAAATTTTACATTTATATTCAATTATTTAAAACAAGCTACATACAGATTGCACACAGTCTTTTAACTCATAAAATGGGTGAATCTAACTACTCTCTTCAAGTAAAACCAAAGCTTAAACATTTTAAAGGTTAGATCTTCATAACTTTTAAAGTTAATTAATGAGAAAAAAACTACAAACTCCTGAACCAAAATTTTATTTTAAATTATTAGGCTTTCGTGCATGTGAAAAATTTTTTATAACATATGACATGTAAAGATGTTAGCACATTGAACAATAGAAAGTACTTTCATACAACTTGTGAATCACTAATATGTTTATTTCTCCAGTGAAATGAATGCACAGTTCGCTTAAATCAACTTTGTCACGGAACATCAAGTAGGTTTAAAATTTTTATATTATTGTTTAATAACTTCCTAATAAGATTTTGAGTTTCTTGCTGACTTACACATAATATTTTCTTCAATGTACTGAATACTGTAGTAGCTTTTTGTCTCAGCTCTGGTGGAACATATTTAATATCTAAATATTCAGATAATTTAGATCTGGAATTGTACAGCATGTTAATAACAGTTTCAATGTCATCAATTCCGCTACTGCTTCGTCCTAGCGGTAATAGCTGGGATCTATACATCTTCTGTAGTTTATGTTCTGCTGCTTCTGCTAAAGCAAGGCTCCGTTTTAGGTGCTCTCTAGAGGCTCGAATGTCCTCTCTGTATTCTGGCTTGAGGCTCTCAGCAAGAGGTACCCGTTGTACCTGTGCATGAATATCTGAAATTTTTTTCAAAATGTCTTCATTATTCAGAATCCGTGGGTGTTTTTCAAATGTGAGTGTGTCGGATTTTCCCATTTCATATTCGCCTGAGAGCTGAGGAACATCTTCTAGTTCTGTGACGGTATCCATGTCAGTGCTTCTACTTAAAGAGGTGATAGGCGATTGGCCTGAGGTGATCTCTGGGCTTGGGGATGTCTCAGGAAAGTTTGGCCATGGCTTTCGTGCCTTGGTTTGTGCTAATTCTGGCTCTGGCTCTGGCTCTGGCTCTGGCTCTTTTACAACATAAGGTTCATCTGTGTGTATAACAATAGAAACATTATTTGGTTTAATCGACCAGAATGCTGTGCTTTCGGTAGATTTTTTCTTCTCTACTTCCAGTGTGAAGCCTCCAGTAGGGGAAGCTGTGGTTTCTTCACCGACAGGATTAATTAAAACATCATTTTCAGTTGAAAAGTCTCCATGTGTGATTATCTCCTTTAATTTTGATACCTTCGGTCCTATAGAATGAACATTATTTGGAGACTTTGATTTTTTCTCACGACCCGGCTCCTTAGTAGGAACACTTAGTATTAGGTTCTGTAAAACTTCTACATAATGATTTAAGTTTTGTTCTTCGTCAGGCGTCATGGTTATGCCTTAAAGGGAAAAAAAATCAAACAGTAAGTAACACTTAATATTATATATGACATATTGACAGAATCTACTGACCTAAATTTACTTCAGATGTTATCACTTATAGGCTGAGAGAAAGAACCAGGAAATAAAGCACCTTTGACTCAGTGGATTTTCACTTAAATAAGAAATATGTAGGGCGCCTGGGTGGCTCAGTGGGTTAAAGCCGCTGCCTTCGGCTCAGGTCATGATCCCAGGGTCCTGGGATCGAGGCCCGCATCGGGCTCTCTGCTCAGCAGGGAGCCTGCTTCCTCCTCTCTCCTCTCTCTCTGCCTGCCTCTCTGCTTACTTGTAATCTCTCTCTCTGTGTCAAATGAATAAATAAAATCTTTAAAAAAAAAAAAAAAAAAAAAGAAATATGTATATTTTCAGATTCTTAACAAAACACATGAACGAGATTAGTGCAAAAGTTGCATATCAATACAATTCTCTGTATTTTTTCGCTTTTACTCTCCCACATGATTCGGTAGGTAGCTTATTAAACCAAAACCCTGATCACAGCACCAAAACCTCCACCACAGCATTGTGCTGGAATTGACTCCTACTGCCTCACCAGAACCAATTATTCAATTTTTAGGAATCTTGTGAACCAAATGTTAAACATAGACATTATTAAAAATTACTTTAATTTGCAGTTAAATAAATTATATTCAAAATAAAGTAATAAATATTCAAAATTCATCACTTCTTATTATTTTGTCATTTTACTATTATCTATGGTCTTGAGGTTATTTACATCTAGGGTAGCTGTATGGTAGAAATGCTATGTAATGATACTGTATCTCTTTCTATGTCCCTGTTTAGTAACACCAAATACATAGTCTGAAATCAACTAAGATGGGCAAATGCTTTAAATCTCAGCTTACCAGTGTCTCCAAAAAGCCAGTTGTTGAACGTTTACCAGTATACCACTGCCTTCAACCCAGCAAAGAACTAACTACAGCCTGTGGGTCATATCTGATTTGGAAATGTTAAGGTTCAGAGCAAACAGTCAAGAAAGAACTCTTAAGACATCTTTGGTGCAAAAGGGTCATATTATTAAAGCAAGGAGACAGCTCCCATGCATGGGCAGGAAGGGCTGCACTGGGATTGTGAGGGGTGGCTGATTATATATTTTCAAGTCGGATGGGGGTTAGGGATAGTCTAAGTCTCTAAGGAATTTGGAAGCAAAGTTTCCAGGACCTTGAGGAGCTAACTATTGTGAGGAAAAGGTTATTTATTACTGTCTAGTAAAACCTTAGTCATGAAACCCATCAGATGTGTATCTGTGGGCCATCTGCTTGAAGGATGACTGCTAACATATATCTTGGAGGTTAGAGAAAAAGGAAGTTTCCAAAGGGATTTTTGTATGTTAAAGGAGACTTACAGGATCCTGGTAGTTGGGATAATGTTAGCTGAAGACTGCCTTTTGCCCTCAGCAAAGTATCAACATCAAGGTAATTGAGTTCCTAGAGGAAGGTCACTCAACCTGTATCAAGGACCTGTCAATTGGCTGTAAGTTGTAAGGAAATTTATTTTTTTCTTTTGCCTTTGTTTCCTACATTAATGTCCACCTTTGAAAATAAATTTTATTGGAACCCAGCCAGTCTTGCCCATTTGTTTTTGTGTTATCTGTGGCTGCTTTTGGTTGCAACAATAGAATTGAGTAGTTACAACAGAGACCACATGGGGTACAAAGCTGAAAACACTATCTGGCCCTTTACAGAAAAAGTTTGCCAGTTCCTGGTCTAAACCATCAACATTTCACTCTTAAAACAAAATCGCAGTTCTGTTTATACTGGTATTTTGCAGCATCTGAGTGGTTAGTGAAACCTCTCATTTGCAACATGGAAAACAAAAAAAATTATTGAGTAAGATATTCTGAAATTCTCCTCAACTCCCCTACTCCTAAGATGGTTTTTAAAATTAAGTTATGAAATTTTGTACTACATGTCATTTTGAAATGATTTTTGCCAATATCAAGTATATAAATTGACTTAATTCAAGAAAGTAAGTCACTTTTTACCAAACTCTAATGCATAACTCCTACCTAAATCCTCCCTCTGCAGGCCAAATGAAATAACAAACTTTCTGTTCAGCAGGTCCTTCTATTCGGCACTTTCACAAGGACAAAATGGTAAAAAAAAAAAAAAAAGCTTTTATTTACGTGTTTCTCCACTCTTCCTTAACTCTTGTTACAACTTAGAAAGACCAGATGGATATTTAATCAAAATTAAAAGTATATTTCTAAATTTTAAAAATTTCTTAATGAGAACAGTTTAGTGAAGCGAAGTGATAGGGGAAAGATACCAGACTTGTCTGGAGACCTAGATTCTAAAAACAGATTCTGCATTTTATGTTATGCTCAGAAAGGCCTTGCCTACTTCAAGATCCATATGATGATGATAGGTGAAAAAAGGGAGGTAGATTTTGATATTATTCCTGTAATAATTTTCTTAAAATCACTTACCCCGTATACTGCATTTTGTCTGTGAATTGTGGATTTTATTTAAAAAAAATGGACTAGAAGGTTAACATACCTAACTCTTGTGGGTCATTGCCTATTTTGTGCCAGTCTCAGCCCTATCCATAGTACGGCTGCAGACTTAGAAATGCCTGGTGGTGCTCACCTGGGCCCTGAAGTGAGCTACCCACCGGCATTTCCCCTTTCCCCAAATCAGTGTTATGACAGGACTGACCCTTGTGGTTCTTATTACGATTGCAAGACATCCTTCAGCAACAACCACCAGGAAACTTTGACAAAATAAAGATACGTCACTTAACAAGACCTGGAAATTACACAGCATACTTGGGACCACACAGCAGGAGGTGGAGGGGGATGGAGAGAGAAAAACAGAGGGAGAGAAGGAGAGTGAGCAGGAGCTCAGGAAAGCCAGGGACCGAGAGACAGTGTTAGAGAGAAGGTAATTAGGGGGGCGCTTAGAGTGCAAATGGGCCATGGGTTCTCCTTTTATTGGGGTCAAATGTGGGGGCCCCAGGGTTCACTCTTTATTGTTGAATTTAAAACATAAGAGCATGAATTTAAAGCTCAGAAGAGGAAAAACAACTGGCCTGAAAGGACAGTTCTCAAAATCAATTAAGATCTCCAAAACAAAGGAGCCTCAGTGAGGGGAGGTGGCCTAGATCTTTATCTAGGCCTTTGGCTGGCAATGTGTATATTTAAGATAGCAGTCTTTGAAATGGATGGCCCTTTGAAATGGATGCCTCTACAATCAAAGCTTAAACTACAATCAAATTCACTTGCATTACAAAAAAAGAAAAAAACCACAACTGTCAGTTTATACTACGGTGCCTCTGAGGAAAGGAAATGGGACAGAAGTCAGGTCATTAAGGGGGCCTTTACACTTACCTATATATAATATTTTACTCTCTAAAAACACACAAGCATACATACCCAATCACTCAACACAGTAAGCCATTAAAACTCACATTTTAAAAAGGAAAATAACTTATTTACGTATCCCATAGGCATGTAATGCATTGTCTTGAATCTATAGTTTTCCTGGAGGAAAATATTAAGTAAAATGAGTATGTAGCCTAGTGCAGTGAAAAAAATTTCTTTATTCTGGTCCCAGTTGTACCACTTTCTAAGCATCATGACCTTAGGCAATTATTTGATTTCTCTCAACATTTACTTAACTATAGAATTAAGATACTATATTTGTCCTTTTATCTCATAGAACCAAATAAATTAGATACTGGAAAAATGCTTTAAAACTCCTATAAAGAAAAATAAATAAAAGCTCTACAAAGATAATTGCTGACATTTCTCATCTTAAATATAAAGTTGAACCCCTAAAAAAATATATATATATATTTATATATATAAATATATATATGGATCCTATCTGTAATAAACACTAGAAGTTTTCTGCTAAAAACAGAAATAAGATCAGGATACTAATGTCTCCATTACTATTTAACATTATGTTGGAGGTATTAGTCAATGTAATTAGACAAAGGAAAGTAACTGGAAGCACGAGAATTGGGAAGAAAAAGGTTAAACTATGTGTACGTGTAGATGATATAATTAGACACCTAAACACAAAAGAATTCCTTTGAAAAGATACTCCAAGGAGTAAGAGAATTTAGAAAAGTAGCAAGATATGAAATCAACATACAAAAATCAGTATACCAATATAAACCAGTTAAAAGATGAGAAAGAAGATGCTATTTTTATAACAAATAATGAAAGAAAATATCTAATCATAACTTTAAAAAGACATGTCCAAAATCTACAGGAGTAATTATATTAGGCTGAATTCTCCCTGGAACCTGTAAATATTACCTTATAAGGAAAAAAGGTCTTTGCAGATGTGATTAAATTAAGGATCCTGACAGGGGATTATCCTAGATTATCTGGGTAGACTCTAAATCCAACCACAAATGTTTTTATAAGAGAGACAAACAGAGGTTTGATACACAGAAGAGGTGGGTGTAATATGGAAGAGGAGGCAGAGATTAAAATGAAGTGGTCATAAGACGGAATGCTGGGAGCTACCACAAACTAGAAGAGCCAACTAAAATATTGTCTCTTAGAGCTTGCAGAGGGAACACAGCTCTGCCTTACACCTTGATTTTGGCTCAGTGAAACTGATTTTAGATTTATGGCCTCCAAAAATGTGAGAGAATAAATTTCTGTTATTTTTAGATACCAAGTTTATAGTAATTTGTTATAGCAGCCACAGAAAACTGATATAGGAATGTAACAAAATCTTCCAAAAAACATAATGTAAGCTTCAGCAAATGGAAAGATAGAACATGTTCTTTTTTTTTTAAACTTTTGGTTTTTTTAAGATTTTATTTATTTATTTGAGAGAGAGGGAGCATAAGTAGTGGGGAGAAGCAAAGGGAGAGGGAGAAGCAGATTCCCTGCTAAGCAGAGAGCCCCAGTGCGGGGCTCGCTCCCAGGACCCTGGGATCATAACCTGAGCTGAAGGCAGACGCTCAACTGACTGAGCCACCCAGGCACTCTGATATACCATGTTCTTAGACAAGAAGATTCATGATGTTTAGATGTCATATTCTCTCTGTTAAAGTATACATTTCATATGCTCCTAACAAAATACCATTACTTGTTTTCTGGAGTTAGAAAAATGGATTACAAAGCTCATCTGGGAGGAAAAATGAGTTAAGAAGAGCCAGAAAATAGAGGCTAGCTCCAACTGATATTGAAACCTATTATAAAACCTCTATTATAAAATAGTATAGCATTGCACATGAATGTACAGAAGAATGGAACAGAATAGAAAATACAGAAACAGACCCAACTGCATATGGAAAAATAGCTCTAAGGGAGGGAAGTTTCAGTTTATAAAATTATTTAGCTAATAAATGAAGAAGTCATCTATAATTATGATATTTAGCAATGATTATTGATATCAATCAATATCAGTACCAATGATTACTTGTATCACAAAAAGATACACAATCAGACATTATGTATTTCCTGATAAAAGAACGTAATACCACCTATGAAGCGGTCTTGAAAAAATGGTAAAAACCTGAATCTAATAGGTCTCTCTAGATCTAACAATATACTGAAAATACATGGGACAACACAGAAAGCTATAAACTAGACCACAGGGATATAATCAGCAAAATCTAGACCATGCGAAACTATAGAACATATGATCCAGTTTCAACAATTACATTACAAGGACAAAAATAGAGATGAAGGAAGAATAAATTAAAATGGAATTAAAAGATATATCAGTGAATTACATCTATAAATCTTATTTGAAATCCCAATTCAACCAAACAAACTAGAAGAGAGAGAATCAGGGAAGTTTGTACATTGACCAGACATTTGATAATACTAAGGAATTATCTTTTTAGGTGTGAAATTCACATTATTATTGTGTTTATTTATATTTTAGTGCTTCATATTAAAATATTTACTGATGAAATTATATGATGTATCAAATTCGCTTCTAAAAAATTCAAGTCTGTGAAGTTGGGGAGAGGGACCAGGACGGTGAGGGGGAAAGGAATGTGGGTGGACGTATCAGTGAAACAAAATTAATTATGGGTTAGTAGTTGAAGCTAGGTATAGATATATGGAGATTTATTATACCATTCTTTCTACTTGTATATATATTTAGTTTTTCCATAATAATTTTTTATATCTGTTTTGGAAAATTTTCAATTCTGGGCCATTATTCACATGCGAATCTAAAATCTGCAGCCAACAAAGGCTTAAATGCTTTTAAAAAGACATTGCCATTAGATTGTAGGCTGCTAGACATTCCATTTTATTCTTATTTTTTTTAAAGATTTTGTTTATTTGAGAGAGAGAGAGAGCAAGGGCGGGGTGTGGGGGGGAGGTGAAGGGAGAGGGAGGAGCAGATTTCCCACTGAGCAGGGAGCCCTATGTGGGGCTCAATCCCACGACCCCGGGAGCATGACCTGAACCAAAGGCAGATGCTTAACCAACTGAGCCACCCATGTGCCCTAAACATTCTATTTTTAATCATTTAACTTCTCCCTTCTCAAAGTAGTATACAGGACACCCAGGTTACTATTAGGTGAATTAGATTGTCAAAGGATAGGAAAAGGAGATCTTACTGCTAGCTGAATCCTAAAAAAAAAAAAAAAGCTTAAGTACTCATTATCCCTTTATACTTTATACTTAGGCAACATTAAAAAACCTGTTCTTGGCTGCCGAACAAAACAGCACCCTATCTTCTACTTTGTTTTTCTTCTCTTCTTCATGAACCCTTTGTCTCCATTTGTTTTATTGTTAAATCTATCCTCTCCCTACACACTTCCCACCTCCTACTTTTGTAGCCCTAAAACATCTACATCATATAGACTTCTCAGTTCCACTGATCAGGACTGCTCCCGCCAATCGATTTGATCTTTATGCAAATGTTTGCAGGCAAGGTAGTAAAATATAGTCAAGCCTCAAACATCCTGACAAATGGCCCTGGCTACTATGAAAACCTGCTTTCCCCATTCTTCAGAAGTTCCTAGAAAGATGAACAAAATTCAAATTCTTACAAAGACCAGACTACTCTGTTAGAAGTTGAGTTTTTGCACATTGGATATGTGTAGTTTATACTGGTGTGCTTTATAATATACCCCTCTATCTTTTTTACCAGTAGTGACCCAACCAAACATAGCGATGTCTTAGAATATGGATAAGGTAAGAATCTCTCCCACCTTTAGAAATCATAATGCTGCCTTCCAGTGCCTCTAGTAAGCAGGATGGCTCCCAGCTAAGCAGTCTGAAGGTTTAACAGGGACCACAGATACAGATGTCATAGCTGTGCTTGAGACTGTCTGCACTTCTCTTCTTGAAATAGTACAGGGAGAATTAGTCACATGGCAGGAATAACAGGAAAGTAAACAAAATGGGAAAACAACTGTAGGGACAAAAGCGGCATGAAATCTAAGGGGAAAATTGGAAGACAGTGATTGAGAAGACCATAATAGCTCTGACAGACTGAGCAATTGCTATGTGGCAGGCTCTATACTATGGGCTTTGAATGTGAGGAGTGTTTTTATAAAGAGGAAAATAAGGACACTTAGAAATGGTAAGTAATTTGCCTAAGATTATATTTGATTTGTAGGTGGTAATAATGGCATTCAAACAGAGGCTGCCTTATTTCAAAGCAGGTACTCATAACAACTACACAATGTTGTCATAAAAAGATGCCACAAGGATGCTGGTAAAATAGAAGTATGATAATGAAATTGTCCTGGAGGAATACGACTGTCTTTTAAAATACATGTAAATACTAAAATACAATCAATCAATACATAAGTATAGAAAATTTTGCTCTCTGTCAACTGGACAAAAATATATCCCTTTCATATACTAAGATGTATTTAGAAATATTTTTAAAAACTGATCCAAAAACCTTTTTTACTTTTTATTTTTAAATATTTTTATTTTTTTTAAGATTTTATTTATTTATTTGACAGAGAGAGAGATCACAAGTAGCCAGAGAGACAGGCAGAGAGAGGAGGAAGCAGGCTCCCCACCAAGCAGAGAGCCCGATGCGGGGCTCAATCCCAGGACCCTGAGATCATGACCTGAGCCAAAGGCAGAGGCTTTAACCCACTGAGCCACCCAGGTGCCCCCTTTGTTTAAATTTTTATTTAAATTCCAGTTAATTAACGTATGGTGTCACATTCGTTTTAGGTATACAATATAGTGATTCAACACTCCATACAATAGCCGGTGCTCATCATGACAAGTGCACTCCTTAATCCCCATCACCTATTTCATCAATCCCCTACCCCCCTCCCATCTGGTAACCATTAGTTTGTTCTCTATAATGTTTCTTAAATTCCACATATAAGTGAAATCATGTGGTACTTGTCTAAGACTTTATTTCATTTAGAATAATATTCTCTAGCTCCATCCACGTCATTATAAATGGTAAGATTTCATTCTTTTTTATAGTTGAATAATATTCCATTGTATACATATACCACATCTTCTTTATCCATTCATCAGTTGATGGACACTTGGACTGTTTCCATATTTGATTATTGTAGATAATGCTGCTATAAACATTAAGGTGCATGCACCCTTTGAATTAGTATTTTTGTATTCTTTGGGTAAATACCTAGTAGTGCAATTGCTGGATCATAGGGGAGTTCTACTTTTAACTTTTTCAGGAAACTCCTCCATACTGTTTTCCACAGTGGCTGCACCAGTTTGGAATCTCAACAACAGTGCAAGAGGATTCTCCTTTCTCCACATTCTCACCAACACCTGTTATTTCTTGTGTTGATTTTAGCCATTCTGACAGGTGTGAAGTGATATCTCATTAAACTTTTGATTTGCATTTCCTTGATGATTAGTGATGATGAGCATCTTTTCATGTGTCTGTTGGCCATCTGTATGTCTTTTTTGGAAAAATGTCTAAAACTGATCCAAATTTGATGTTTTTGTTACTATAAAGTATGGGTAGGAACTGATAGTTAATGACATATAAAAGAATACATTCACTTCACACAGAAGCAAAAAGTTAGTTTTGAGTTTATTTTGAGGAAAACAATAAAATCTGATTTTAAATGAGCAATGCAATATAAAACTTCAATCAACAAACAATACTTTCAAAACATACATTTCCTTCTCATAGAATGGCCAGTTAAAGACATATAGCACAATAAATTAAATAAAAGCCAGTTAACATGCAAAGTTGCTAAAGTTCACTGTTCATAAAAGAAATGCAAGTTAAAAACAATCTTTGCCAGTCAAGTAGGTTAAAAAAAATTTAAAACAACTAAAACCTAGGATTGGCATGTATATAATTACTTTCTTAGTAAAAGAAATAACTTCCTGGGACATCTGGGTGGCTCATTCTATTAAACCAAATAATTTCTTCCACAATGTCTATTTAAGAGAGTGGATATATATAGATGTGTTTTTTGTAAAACTCCAAAAAGCTACACCTTTATTTGTTTCTGGAGAAGTTTCCTAATTGGTAAAGCTAAAATGGTATTATGCATTAACTGTTTTAACTAACAATTTTTTTCCAGAAAAACCTTACACTCAAAAAATGAAAACAAAAAACAAAGAAAAAAGATTCTATGCTCCTAAGAAGTAAAAGCGTGCCAAAAATTACAATAAAATGTAACGATAGTAATAAAGTGCTAATATTAAAAGTGTTATACAGTAACATACCTAGTTTGAGACTAAAGTTTTAGAAAGAAAAACATGTCACCTTAAATCTTGGGCAAAGAAGGAATAGTTTCTAAGCTGAATTAAAAAGGAAAACTAAACCACTTCCACCCCTTCTTTGGTTTAAAAAAAAAAGAGAGACTATAATTTTTTAAAAATATATATGTAATTCAAATTTGGCAACATTTATATGAAATATCTTTACTTTAAAGAATAAAAAAAATAGGGCGCCTGGGTGGCTCAGTGGGTTAAAGCCTCTGCTTTCGGCTCAGGTCATGATCTCAGCATCCTGGGATCGAGGCCCGCATCGGGCTCTCTGCTCAGCAGGGAGCCTGCTTCCTCCTCTCCCTGTCTCTGCCTGCCTCTCTGCCTACTTGTAATCTCTCTCTCTCTGTGTCAAACAAATAAATAAAATCTTTAAAAAAAAAAAAAATAATAATAATAAAAAAAATAGCGGCGCCTGGTGGCTGAGTCGTTAAGTGTCTGTCTTCCGCTCAGGTCATGATCCCGGGGTCCTGGGATGGAGCCCCACATGGGGCTCCCTGCTCAGTGGGGAGCCTGCTTTTCCCTCTCCCACTCCCCCTGCTTGTGTTCCTGCTCTCGATGTCTCTCTCTGTCAAATAAATAAATAAAATCTTAAAAAAAAAGAAAGAAAACAGAAAATCTCAGCAAAGAAGTAGAATATATAAAGAAGAACCAAACTGAAATTTTAGAGCTGAAAAACACAAAGACTGAAATGAAAAAAAACTTAATGGATAGGCTCAACAGCAGAATGGAGGGGACTGAGGAAAGAATCCGTAATTTGGAAGACAGAACAATGGTAAATGCTCAATGTGAAAAACAGGAAATAGACTGAAAAAGAAATAAAGAAAGCCTCAGAGATGTGTGAGGCTATGACAAAAAGACCTAACATTCATGTCATCCACATCTTGGAAGGAAAGAAGAAAGAAGGTGAGTCTGGAAAAGTACTCAAAGACATAATAATGGTTGAAAAAAAACCCCAAGTTTGGCAGAAGACACGAACTAACAGATTCAAAAAGCTAAGTGAACCTCAAAGAGAATAAACCAAAAGAAATCCATACCATGACATATTGTCAAACTTCTGAAAACTAAAGACAAAGAAAAATTCTTGAATGAAGAGAGAAATAACACCTTATCTATAGTGGAAAAAATTTTGAATGACAGTTTGAATTCTCAGGAGAAACCATGGAGATCAGAAAAAAATGGCTTATTTGTCAAGTGCTTAAAAAAAAAAAAAAGACTGTTAACCTAGAATTCTCTATCAAGGAAAAGTATCCCTAAGGAATGAAAGAATGATCAACACCTCTCAGATGAAGGAAATTAAGAGAAGTTGTTGCCAAAAGACCTACTCTATAATGGCTAAATGGCATTCATTAAACAAAAAGAAAATGATACAAAAAGGAATGCTGGAACAATGGGAAGGAAGAACGAATAAAAGGAAATACAAAAGTATGGGTAAATGCAATAGACTTTACTTCTCTTGAGTTTTTCAAATTATGTTTGACAGTTAAAGCAAAATTTTTTAAAAGATTTTATTCATTTATTTGACAGAGAGAAAGAGATTATAAGTAGGCAGAGAGGCAGGCAGAGAGAGGAGGAAGCAGGCTCCCTGACCAGCAGGGACCCCGATGCGGGGCTTGATCCCAGGACCCTGAGATCATGACCTGAGCCAAAGAGAGGCTTTAACCCACTGAGCCACCCAGATGCCTCTAAAGCAAAATTTATAATACTCTGATGTAGTTCTCAATGAATGTAAAGGAAACATTTAAGGCAATTATATTGTGAATGGGAGAGGGTAAAGGACATAAAGAGAGGTAAAGTTTCTATATTTCATTCAAACTGGTTAAATACTTATACCAATAAGTTGTGGTAAGTTATGTATACATAATGTAATATATAGGCTATTCAAAGACATACACTCAAACACAGCATAAATCAGAGGAAATTCTAAAAAATATGCATCTCTCAATATAAGATGGGTGCTATCTGATCATGTGCTTAATATATAACTTATGTTTAAAAAACAAAGACTTTAAAGCCCAATAATACTGTTAACTTTCAAATGTGTGGTAAGTTAAAGGTAGTAGTAAAATGTTCCATATAATTGGAGGAAACTTGGTAGCTCAGTAAAGAAGAAAAGATAAACTTTTTAACTTTCACATGAAAGCAAAGAAGTTAAAGTTCAATAGAATACCTCTGGTCTTTGTGTTCTAAGAAATGCGTTTTTACTTTGCCCTTGGCCTATAACCTTGCTAAGACATCTAGTTATTACACTCAAAATTTAACCAAGTACCATGGATGCTCCTTTTTTTAAAGATTCAAATATAACTAGGAGTTTTATTACTACAAGAACAAAAAACAGAATGGCTTTATTAATAAAGAACTCATGTACATAAAGCTTAACATATACACAAGCATGGAATCGTGTATAGGTGGGCCAGACTCTGGCTGAATGTCCTTAATCTGGAGAACAAATTCCTTGTATTTTCCACCCATGTCATTAAGGGGGAACACAAACAGATGTCTACAGAAGTAATTCAAATAAGAATACCTGAAATCTGTCATCATGTAAGAGCTGCCTGCTAACACACCAACATTTTCAAATTAAAATGAACATGAATAACTAAGACGAGGTACTTGCAACTCAAATAAAAGTTCTAATAACTGTGCTTCTTTAGTGAGGTATACACTCAAAGAATGGACACAAAGGGAAACATTATATCTTGTTATTCATCTAGCAGTTTTCCTATAATTTGCTAATTTAAATTTCTGCTGACAGAAAAACAAGTATTTTTGTTCATATTAATTAAGTGTTCCAGGTAAAGAAATAAAACTTTAGGGTTGAGGGTGGAAGAAATAGAAAGACTCTGGTAAAAGGGTACAAACTTGCAGTTATAAGATGCAGAAGGCCTGAGAATCTAACGTATAACATGGTGACTATTGTTGATGATACACGCAAAAAGGTAATTATGTGAGGTGACATACTAACTCAATGGTGGCATCCCTTCACAATGTAGACATACATCAAATTATCACACTGTATATATACTTTTTAAGATTTTATTTATTTATTTGACAGAAAGAGAGAGAACAGCATGGGGAGCAGCAGAGGGAGAAGGAGAAGGCTTTCCACTCAGCAGGGAGCTCCATGCAGGGCTCCATTCCAGGACCCTGGGACCATGATCTGAGCTGAAGGCAGATCCTTCACTGACCGAGCCACCGAGGCACCCCTAAATTATCACACTGTATATTCAAATATATTACAGCTTTGTCAATTATACCTCAATAAAGCTGGGGGGAGAAAAGAAATGTAAGTTTATAACTTTGCACTTCTTGGTATTTATGTTCTTGGTTAGTGTATTCCCACGATGAATATGGGCTTGCCCACTGTGATTGTCTTGGCCTATGGAGACATCAGAAAGTCTGACACAGCACAGGCTTGGTAAGAGCTTGCATACTGGGGGCTTGTAAAGCTCCCTCTTGGAAGTAAGGTTCTATGGTAAAAAGACACTTGGGTAAGACTACTAAAAGATGAGAAGTCATGTAGAAAAGACCTTGGAAGACAAGAAGCCATGTTGGATGTTCTCATCCCACTTGAGCTTCCAGCTGAATACAGGTGAACTGAGTGACCTCAAATCTACTATATGAGGCAAAACTGCCCTGAGCCCAGTCAGTCTACAGATCATGAGAAATAATAAATCTGGGGGGTTGTCTGTATGCTACAACACATAACCAAAACAGCTTCATTAAATTATATTTTATTTATTTATTTTAATATTTTATTTTTGAGTAATCTCTACACCCAACAGGGGACTCAAAATCATAACCCCAAGATCAAGAGTCACATGTTCCACCAACTTAGCCAGCCATGCATCCCAAATTATATATATGTAATTTTTTTTAAGATTTTATTTATTTGAAAGAGACACAGTGAGAGAGGGAACACAAGCAGGGGAAGTGGGAGAAGGAGAAGCAGGCTTCCTGCCGAGCGAGGACCCCGATGTGGGGTTCGATCCCAGGACCTGGGATCATGACCTGAGCCAAAGACAGACGCCTAACGACTGAGCCACCCAAATGCCCCCCAAATTATATTTTTAAAAAAAGGATACAAATTCAGTTCCAGTAGAGAGTTAAGAACCAGATTATCCCAGGAGTAATGTTAAAATTTAATTGGAACCAAAACAAACTCACGACTTTGAAATAGATCTCTTCTAGTTCTGTTCAATAAAATGACCTAAATAACAATATCACCTGAGCATATAAGTTTGATATGTATCCCAAGTACTTTGGTCTCTAATTCCATGTTCTACTGTCTCCTCAGAAGGATGGCTGAACCCATTCAGAGTGGGTAAGATACAAAGTGGTCTTGGGACAACCAGCTAATATCAGAAAACAAGAAGTCTTTAAAAACACATGAGATCCTATCAAAAGAATACAAAAAGCAGCTCAAAAGAACAGAAGGATCACTTTTTATTTTCTGATAAAACATTAAAGGATGGGCTAATGCAAATACTGCTATACCCCTAAAGGCAACTCTCTGGACATTCACCTGTTAGGTAATATGCTCTTCATTATCTAAAACATTAATGAAGTGTGTCATGGCCTTCCATCTATAGATCTGAGAGACCCTCCCAGTGCTATAGCCTCGGGCCTTGAAACAGTGTAAAGTGAATTTGCAGCATCAGAAGTGAATTTTATCTTTTGAATGTACTTGAAATACAAGGATTCTGCTTTTCTTTTTAATGTAGTTGCCAATACATTTCAAAAATTATTGCTATTTGCTGCTTTACTACTTCCTTTGCCTTCTGTGGTCTATTAGGACAAAGGTGTTCCTAAGGACAAAGATATATGCCAAAAATGCACATACTGAGCCTTCTTTAAACACCCGACCTAGAGAAGCAAGTTAAGAGGTTTTCTTATCCGAGCTTAAAACAATCTTGTATCATTAACTCTACTTTTGCTGACTGATCCAAAGAGATAACCAGGAAAAACAATTTATCCATGAGATATAAAAAAGAGCCCAAAAGCTAATATTTCACATTCTTGTGTTTGTAGCTTCAGGCTCACGAATATTTGGTGACTTAAAATTATAAAAGGCAAAGTACATAATTTATTTTAATAGTATTTAAATATATAACTATATGTAAATGATACTTAAGAAGTTATAAATTTTTTATTTTTTATTTTTTTAAATATTTTATTTATTTATTTGACACAGAGAGATCAGATCACAATTAGGCAGAGAGGCAGACAGAGAGAGAGGAGGAAGCAGGCTCCCTGCTGAGCAGAGAGCCCGATATGGGCCTCGATCCCAGGACCCTGAGATCATGACCTGAGCCGAAGGCAGAGGCTTTAACCCACTGAGCCACCCAGGCGCCCTAGAAGTTATAAATTTTTTAAAGCAACAAGAATTCTCATTAAGAAGTAAAGCAAGTTATATACTGTAAATACATTAAGGAGGTATGATTTTTAAATTTGGAAAATATTTAAAGCTACGGAAAAATCAGATATAAGAAAATTGAATGTATATAGATTTAACTATGTAGTAAAAAGGTGTTTATCCAGCACCACCAGGATGTGTATGCATGCACAGGAATGCAGACTGCTGTACATCCAACCCTTATTCATGTCAAACTAAACTTAGATTAAACCAGTACTAGCTAGGGTGTCTGGGTGGCTCAGTCGGTTAAAGCCGCTGCCTTCGGCTCAGGTCATGATCTCAGGGTCCTGGGATCGAGGCCCGCATCGGGCTCTCTGCCTGCTTCCTCCTCTCTGTCTACCTCTCTGCCTACTTGTAATCTCTCTCTCTCTCTCTCTTTCATAGAAATAAATAAAATCTTTAAAAACAAAACAAAACAAAAAACCAGTACTAGCTAAACTTGGGTTGGGCATGTTAGAAAGGTATGGACAGTTAAGAGAAATACTGAGGTTTTCAATAAACGTAATTACTTAATACAATACCCATGATGTCTGTATAAGATGACTTTAAACTGTCTTAGTATTCTATTATTTTTTAAAAGATTTTATTTATTTATTTAACAGAGAGAGAGACACACACACACAGTGAGAGAGGGAACACAAGCAGGGGGAGAGGGAGAAGAAGACTTCGCACCGAGCAGAGAGCCCGATGTGGGGCTCAATCTGCGGACCCCGGGATCATGACCTGAGCTGAAGGCAAATGCTTAACGACTGAGCCACCCAGGTGCCCCATCTTAGTATTCTAGAGGACAAAGTCAAAGCTACACTTTTCATTATAAAAACCTATGTGCCTTCTCTTTGCCATGACAGCATTTTTCTTTTTTTTTTTTTTATTTGTTCATTTGACACAGAGAGAGATTACAAGTAGGCAGAGAGGCAGGCAGAGAGAGAGGAGAGAGGAGGAAGCAGGCTCCCTGGCGAGCAGAGAGCCCGATGTGGGCCTCGATCCCAGGACCCTGGGATCATGACCTGAGCCGAAGGCAGCGGCTTTAACCCACTGAGCCACCCAGGCGCCCCATGACAGCATTTTTCATATGATTCTCTCACCAACAAATGTTGGAATAGTGGCCATGTCAAATAAAGAATACAAATCTGATTTAAATCAAACACAAGGATAAGCCTGGTTTCTTTTGGTGTACTTATTCCAAAAATATAAATAAACAAAATTAAATTTACTTAAAGAAAAAGAATGAGAGAGAAAGTAGCCATGTTAACATTGCCCTACATATCCCTTAGTCCTCTTCTGTGGAAAAGTAAATTACATTTTCAAGATATCTTCTATGATCTGCACATATTTTCCTTATGTCTTGTGTCATCTATATATTCAACAGAAAATAGCTCTTTTTCCTGAAAAGTATCTTTTCTTTTCATACAAGCCTTAAGAAAGCTTAGGGAAGAGGGCACAAAGAAAAATAGGCCACAAAATGAAGCAGTTAGACAGGAGCTTAAGTGAGGATCCAGCAATCCCAGAGTGTACTCTGACTGTATTAATGTCACGTCAACTAAAGTCTCCATACACGTCAGTCAGGTGTGACTTACTGATCTATAGCTACCAAAATGAAATAACTGATGATAGTAATAATGACCATCAGACATCAAGAAAAGACATTATCTTCAGGGTGTCTGTTTCTTTATGGCAAAGAAGAAACATCTTACAAACATCTCTGCTTAACACAGCTAACAATCATAAGAGCTAGCATTTAAAGGGTTAACTGCGGTTATCTAGGACACTTTATCCAGAATTTTTCTCACTACCCGTCATGATTTAGGTTGTGTTGTATTTTCATTTTTTCAATCTAATCTTTAACTAAGACCTTTTAACAATTCCGAAATATAGCTCTTCATAACTGGCCTGCTCCTTGGTACTTTTTTCACACGTTCCCGTTAAACTTCATTTGGTTAAACCAACCCCAACATTACTAATGTTACAATGAACTAGTTAGACTAGATGGCTAAGCCTCAGAGTCTTACATGGAATATCAGATATCAGATACTCCAGTTAAATACCTCAAAGTGTCCACATGTTAATAGAGTAGTCTTAGCAGGCTTGATTTTCAACTCCTGGGGAGGGACAGGAACAAGGGTAAGTTTCAAATCTGCTTTAAAAAGGTTGTGAATCCTGTGCACGGGGACACACGTGGGAGCGCACGGGGGGTCAGTGAGTGTCCTAGACAGGCACCCCAGTCCCCGTGCTGTCCATGTTTCACCACAGGGCTCAAACTTTTTCTGTAAAGAGCCCGACGGTAAATATGTTAGGCTCCGCAGGGCATACTGTCTCTGTGGCAACTACTTAACCAGGCTGTTATAATGAGGTAAAGCGGCCACGGACAATTCATAACGGAACGAGCATGGCTGCGTTCCAATAAAACTTTATTTATCAACAATGCACTTGGAATTTCATAGTTTTCCACGGGTCAGGAGAGACTGCATTTCACATTCACCTTTAAAAATGTAAAAACCATTCTTGGACAGCCCGCTACACAAAAACAGGCCGCCTCGTCCCGCGGGCTGCAGCTTGCAGACCCTTGCTTTATCCCACGTGCACAGACTC
The DNA here is from genome assembly GCA_002007465.1 of Ailurus styani. Taxonomy (NCBI): domain Eukaryota; kingdom Metazoa; phylum Chordata; class Mammalia; order Carnivora; family Ailuridae; genus Ailurus; species Ailurus styani. The sequence goes on from LNAC01000018.1 coordinate 1,829,027, forward strand.
CGGCACCAGGGGAGGGGGTTAACGACACAGGAATGTGTCCAGCAGAGGTGAGGAGGTCACACCCGCGAGCCCAGGGTGCCCAGCCCGGCACTCCCGGGTCACGCCTGGGGCCCGCCACTTGCATCGCTGCCGGCGGCATGCAGGTGGCGGCGGGGGAAGGCGCGAGTAGGAGAGGGACACACCTCCGCAACGGAGGCCCGGGACCAGGGGCAGTGAGGTGTGAGAGTGCAGGACCAGGTCGCCGAAGGGCCCCGGAAACCGGGACTTCCCCAAGGCGTGTCCCCTGGGTCGCTGCCGCCGCAGGTAGGTCACTCACTCGGATCGGCCGGCACGGACGAAGGCCATAGCAACGGCGCGACTAGAAGGACTAAGAACTTCATGGACATCGTCCGCAGCACTCCGCCATGCGACTGGAACGTCCTGGGCCACCAGGCCGGGTACCTCGGGGCCGAAAAGAGAGGGTGCCTACGGCGACCGTCCCCCCTCAGGGCCGTGGGCACCCTGCAACGGTTGTCCCCAGCGCGCAGGCGCAGCGAGGGGTGGGGGAGGGGAGCGCGAGGGGCCGAGGCCCGCCCCCCCTGGAGCGGCCGTAGCAGGCGGGGCGGCAGCGCTCAGCCGCGCCGCGGTGCGCACGCTCGCTCCGGTTTCGAAACTCTGCGGGGCGCGCGGGACTCCGACCTTGACGCTTGGGAGACTTCCGGAGCTGTGAGTGCTGGGACCCCGGGGCGCGGGGGCTCCGCGAAGGATGGGCGTGTGGCGGTGCCCGGAACACTGCCCCTGCGCGGAAGGAGCTCTCCGATGGAAGACACGGGCGAGTAGCCCGGCAGTTACAGCCGCGTGGAAGTGTGGGTGCTCCCCAGAGGGAAGAAAGCTAGACGCTCCCCAAGAACCGAAAATAGTCCAGTCTAATTGCAGAGATGGAGTGGGGAGCAAGTGTTGGAGGTGAGTTAGGAGAGCTAGGTAGTCATTAAAGCCACTTTAAGGGGCTTGGGTTTGTTTTGTTTTTTCAAAAGACTCCCCCCCCCCCTTTAAAAGACAAACTATGGAGACAAGTTATGGCGAATAGTGATTCTGTGATTGTCTGGGGTTAGGGATGTGGGAGAGCGTGGCTATAAAAGGATGGCATGAGGGAGTGATTTGGCGTGGCACATAGTTGTGGTGGCCTCAGAATCTATACATGTGTTAAAAGTCACAGAACTGTGCACCACCAGGAGGAAGTTTTACTATAGGGTAATATGTAAAAATCTATATGCACCGATATCTCTGCTTCAGAAAATAAAGGGATTTATTGGTTTTATTACGAAGCAATGGGGAGATCGTGCAAGGTTCAGAGCTGGGAAGGGTGTAATTAGATTTGCATATCAGAAAGTTCTCCTTGCTGTGTCAAGAACTGGTTGGAGGGAAGGAAGCAAGATTAAGAGGCAGGGAGCCAGGTTAGAAGACTGTTCCGGTATTCCAAGCACGGACTGACAGAGACCTGGACTCATACTGGCAGAGCACATGGGGCCCATGGACAGATTTGAGAGACGTTTAGAGTTAGAATCAGCAAGACTGGGAAATTGTCCGAATGTGAGGACTGAGGGAAAAGGAGATCATGCTCATGTTTCTGGCTTGAGCACCTTGCATGTGGTGTTCGATGGAGAATACAGGAGTTGGGGGGGGGGGATGGAGGAAGAGAAGTTTAGTTTCAACATTGTTCTGCCGAGATGGGCTTGGGACCTCCTACTGGCGGGGCCTGTCCAGTGAGTGGATGGATGTGGGGCCCTAGAAAAAGCTGAGGTGAAGAGGAAGGTATAGGAGGTGTGAGCATCTAGAAGTGGGGATGTGTGCGATTGCCTGAGGAGAGCTTTTAGAGGTGAAGGCCTTTGGGCCTACATCAGATCCTTGGAAAACATGGCAGGCTAGAAAGAGAAGGAGGGAACTGCAAAGGAAACAAAGTGGAGAGAGGAAAAGCAGGAGACAACGGAAGCTTTATGGAGAGGAGGGATCTAAGGCTGTCAACATGCTTCTGAGAAGTCAAACAGGAGAACTTCATTCAACAACAGGATCCTTGACAGAAGCAGTTCAGTGTAGTGGTTGAGGCAGAAACCAGACTACATGAGTCGAGGAATGACTAAGAGTCTAGGAAATGATGACAGCTAATACAGACAACTTTTTCAAGGTTGGTGCAGGAGTCTTGGGTGTGTTCTACCAGCACTCTAGTAGGCTTCTAGAATCAAACACAACTATTTGGAAAGCAGTTTGGAATATGTGACAAAAGCCCTAACATAATATAAATACTATGATGTAAATTACATAAAATAAATTCAGTGGGGTATATGTCCTAAGATAGCCATATTGGATCATCATCTATAATTTAAAAGAATAAGAGAATGGTAAAGTTTGTTTCTAAATAAACATTCTAAAATATTGTTATAACACTGGGCAACTATTAAAATGGTGCTCATAAAGTATATCTAATTTGGGGAAATCTTCACTGTAGTGAATTATATTTGAGGTATTAAATGAGGTCTCATCCTCCCTGGGCTTCCTTGTCCCACTACCTTTCATTCCACAGTTGAGATATCTGTGGTCACTTTAATGCATGTGCTTCAAGGAAGGACAGCTAGAATCTTGAACAGAGAAGTCAAAAGAGGGGCTGGATTTTCTTTCTTTCTTTCTTTCTTTCTTTCTTTCTTTCTTTCTTTCTTTCTTCAATTCATGATGGTTAAATCACTTTTATAGGAGCTGCTGCTTAGGGTGAAAAGTTTTGTTTTTGTTGTTTTGTTTGTGTTTTTAGTGGACATGCTTGCTTAACTTTGAATATCAAAAGCCAAGGAAACTGATGGACAGGAGAGCATAAACCATAGATTGGGGGGGGATTCAGGATGTTGTATAATCTGTTTCCCCAACACTGATTGCAGTTTACAGACGGAACCCCCTCACAGGTTTTGGTGGTTGCAGAGATTCCTTACTTATATCTCCCGAATTGAGTGAGGGACTGTCAGTGAGAGGTTCAAAGAAGATGTCGGATAGGCCCAGAATTGGGCTTGTTTCTTGCTTTTTTTGTCTGTTTATATAAATCAGGTAAGACCTTAGTGGCTTTCATCTTATGGATCATCCAAACGGATGTGTTGAGGGGCTTCTGGCTGGCTCAGTCAGAAGAAAGTGTGACTCTTGATCTCAGGGTGGTAGGTTCAAACACCACATTGGGTGTAGAGATTACTTAAACAAATGGACATGGTGAAATAGCCGAGGTATATCTTTACTGTGGAATTTTAGTTACCAAGAATGACTTTTAACTCTGTGGACTTTATGATCTATGTACTAACATAGAAGAATCTCCAAAATAGGGTATTGAGTATTTTTTTAAAGTGCAGAAAAGCACATATCCATTTATGTAAAACCATAGCACAGTTATATATTTACATGAATACTCCAGAAATCGTTCTGGAAGAAAACATAGCAAGCTGATAGCAGTGTTTGCTTCTAGGAAAAGAAATGAGATTAGGTGGAAAAGAGGAGATTTTGAAGGGAGAATTTTTCTTTTTACTCTATTTTTTCTCATCTCTCGAATTTTTCTTTTTCTTTTTTCTTTTTTTTAAGATTTTTAAAAATTTATTCATTTGACACAGAGAGAGGGAGAGAGCAAACACAAGCAGGAGGAGTGGCAGGCAAAGGAGAAGCAGGCTCCCTGCTGAGCAAGGAGCCCAGTGTGGGGCTCGATCCCAGGACTCGGATCATGACCTGAGCCAAAGGCAGCTGCTTAACCACCTGCGCCACCCAGGCACCCCTCCCTTGAATTTTTCAAGCAAGATTGTATTATATATTATGCATTTCTCATGTAATTAAAATAAAAACTTTCTGCAAAATCTAGAAACTTGGAAATGAAGCAGTAGTAAAAGTAATATGCATCTTATGCCTTGTGCTTTCTCCTACTGGCTTCACTGAAATATGTTTTTTTAGAGAGGGAGTGGGAGGGAGGGAGAGAATCTTAAGTAGGCTCCATGCCCAGTGTGGAGCCCATAAAGGGGCTCAATCTCACGACCCTGAAATTATGTCCTGAGCCAAAATCCAAGAGTCAGATGCTGATTGAGCCACCCAGAAGCCCTTCACTGAAATACTTTTAAAGTGACTAATTCACTAACCAAAAAAAAAAAGATGTATTTTTCCTGTATCTCTGCTTCAGCTTTGGACTCTTTAAACTGTTCTGATACTTAATCACACAGTATCATTTAATATTATATGATTTTTTCCTCAGGGATGTATTGTATCTTCCCTTTATAGTGGTTCTTTTGCTTCTCCATTTCACACACCACCTTGTTGGTGCTCAGTAAAGACTTGCAGTTCATGCTTTTTCAGCCTAAAGGAAGAGACACCAACCTGTCCTTCCCCTGAACCTCCCAGATCTATTGAAATCCACTTGCATTTCAAGGCCCAAATGCCATATCTGCTAGGAAGCCACCCCTTCCTCATCCCTCCAATTAGAATTTATTGTATTTTTTCCCTATCCCATATTTCTACAATACTATATTACAGCTGTTTTTCATTTAATTACTGTTTTATTTTTACAATTCAGTCTTCTCTAGACCAAAGTCTTTGAGGTCAGAGAAGCAGATTTAAGGTATCCCTGCATTGCACCCTCCCCAGCCCAACCAAAATCTTGCATTCACAGGTTGCTCATTAAATGCATGTTTGAGTTCAAAGGAAATTGAAAGGTTGGGAATTTTTTTGTAGGTTTTTACAGAATCCTAAAAGGAACTGAGTTACTCAGCTGCAGAGACAACTTCCAGCACAAATTTCAATATCAAGAAACTCCTCAGCTCTTACGTGTCTATGATGCCATTATTTAAGCCCAGGTGAAAGGAATGGCACTGGTCTCATCTGCTCTTTTCTCTATATATTCCTGCAAGTAATTCTGGACAATAAATTTCTAATTTTTAAATTGCTGTCAAATGGAGTGCACCAATTTCCATACCCGTCAATAGTATAATGACTTAAGGGCGCCTGGGTAGCTCAGTTGGTTGTGTCTGATTCTTGATTTCAGCTCAGGTCATGATCTCAGGGTCATTAGATCAAGCCCCACATCAGGTTCTTTGCTGGGTGTGGAGCCTGCTTAAGATTCTCTCTCCCTCTGCCCCTCTTCCCTGCCTGCTCATGCATGCCTTCTCTTTCTCTTTTTCAAAAAAAAAAATAATAAAATAAAATAAAATAAATTGCATAATGACTTCCTAATACTGGGTGTCATCATCTTTGAGGACCAACCATGTTATATATGGTATCTTGTTCTTTTATCTGTTTCCCTTTGTTTTTCAGTGAGGCAAAGAGTTTTCTGATTACTCTCCCTCCCTTCCCCCACCTAGAACTTCCTCTATACTCTTAGTGTGTATCTAAAGCCTGCATTTACCTGCTCTGTATTCTTTCTTCTATTAACTCAATGAATTTGAATGAATAGGCTAAGGTTAGCTAGAGTTATGTTTGTCTCCCTGAAGAATGAAGCAAATTTGGGAAGTTCTGCCCCCATCCCCACTATTCTCCTGAAATCAATGCACAGGGCAGTTCTGACCATAGCCCTTGCTTTCTTTAATGCCAGTGCAATTTTTAGATCTCAGATCACAAATGGCACTTCCTAACAGAACTTGGCACAGTACCTGGCAAAATGGTTAAAATTCAGTATTTTCTAAATGAATGAATCCACCTATCTCCTTATCCATCCATCCACTCCACCATTCTATAACTCTTCATAGCCCTCACTAGCTCAAGAGCACCAGTGGCTTTGTTGGAGAAGGACTTCAGCCACCTGGGGGCAGCAGAGCCTCGCCAATGGCTGGGCTAGAATTTACAAGTACTTCTGAACATCTCTCCAGGTGGGAGCCTGGGAACTGGGTTCCGATTTTCTTGCACTAGAGCATGTTTTGCTAGCATGTGATTTGTTTTATTCTCTTGCCTTGAACTCTAGACACACCAAATAGCATTGAGTAATACTAAAAATGATCCTGTAATACTAGCCTTTATTCTCCATGAGAGATTTTCTTCAGTGCAAGCTGTCTAGAGGAAAGTTGCATATCTAGTCTTTCTCTAATTGTTAAAGCTACTCAATATGCATGTGCATTACAGACAGACCTGGGCTGACATCACTTTGTAAAATGAGACCTGGAAGCACACAGAAGTAGGTTGACCCTTGGGATTGCCCTCTTTCTGCAGGTGCTGCACTGCTTGAGGTAGGCAAGTGCATTTTTTATTCACAGTACAGGACTCTGAATTGGCTTCATGGAATGTTTTTGTTTTGTTTTAATAAATGGATGGCAAAGAAATTTTGGAATGGGGATGAGAAGAGCTTGGAAGGAGTTGCAAGCACGTGAGCCTAGGAATGTTTTTAGTTCTTTCCAGGGAAAGCCTCTCTCTTTCCTTTTGTCTCTACAAAGTCAGCATGCAAAATCCTGTGAAAGTCTGAGAATATAGCTGGTCACTTACAGAGATGTCAGAACAATGATTTATTGCCCTATGGATCCATCTACCTAAAAGGTCCCTGGAATTCTAAAGGAGTTCTCAATATAAATTTAATTAAAATTAAACTTAACTTTTGAAAAATGGTATATGTCCTCACTAAATAGGAAGATTCTTAAGGACAGGGACAGTGTCTTTTTGTGTTTGTGTCCCAGGAACTTTTCACAGTGTCTGGCAGAATGTTCACTGTAAGTATTTGTTGAATAACTTGAAATTTCCTAGCTAATGCCACCAAATCAAATAAAAGGTGACCTTGGGTAAGAAAGACCTTAATCTTTCTAGATCTCATTTTCCTTTTTTTTCCCCCCTCCAAATACTAACCCTTTGTATTTGAATACTGGCTTTATTCTAAACCTTACAGACTCTATATTAACTTTTATATTCATAGGCATTCCAAAAAGGTAGACTAAATATGTATTAGCATCCCAGTTCCATTGATGAGAAAATTGAGACTCAGGCTAAAAGATTTGGCCAGATCACATAGCCACATCCTCATTTACAAAGATTACAAAACACAGATCTTTTGCTTCTAAGTACAGCATGCTTTTCACTGTATTTCTCCAGAGTATAAGAGATAATCACACTAGTCAGTCTCTTCAAACCATTTTTCTGGCTCCAGCAGTGGTTCTCAGTCCTCACAGCACATTAGAATTAGTACAGCGCTTTTAAAAAATAACCAGGAATCAAGACTGTGTGGTATTGGCAACAGAAAGGTAGCCACATAAATCAATAGAACAGAATATAAAATCCAAAAAAAGACCCAGATATATATACCCAACAATTTTTTTATAAAATGAAAAAAACAATTCAGTGGGAAAAGGGTAACCTTTTCAAGAAATGGAGCTGAAGTAATTGGACATCCATAGGTTAAAAAAATATAACTCAACCTAAACCTCACTTCTTTCACAAGAATTAACTCAAAATGGATCACTGTAAAGCTGTAGGGAAAAAAATAGAACAAAAATCTTTAGGACCTAGGACTGAGCAAAACATTCTTACACTTGACACCAAAAGCATGACTATACAAGAAAAAAATTGATAAATTGGACTTCATCAAAATTAATAACATTTTTTTCCAAAAAGACCCATTAAAAGGATGAAAAGACAAGCCACAGGCTTAGAGAAAACATCTGTGAAACACAAATCTGTCAAAGGACTAATATCCAGAATATATAAAGAGTTCTCAAAACTCAGCAGAAAAGAAAAATTCAATTAGAAATGGGCAAGACACACTTCACTGAAGAGAATCTACAGGTGGCAAATATTGCACATGAAAAGATGTTTAATATCATTAGCCATTAGGGAATTGCAAATTAAACTCATCATGAGATACCACTACATACAAATTAGAATGACTAAAATAAAAATAGTGACAACACAAAATGCTGCCAAGAATGCAGGGAAAGGGGCACTGGCTGGCTCAGTTGGAAGAGCATGTGACTCTTGATCTGGGGTTCGTGAGTTTGAGCCCCTTGTTGGATATAAAGATTACTTAAATAAATAAAATTTTTTTTAAAAAATGCAGAAAAACAGGATTACTCATAAATTGCTGGTGGAATATAAAATGTTCTAATCATTATGAATAACAGTTTGACATTGTCTTATAAAACCCAATGAAACAACTATATGACTCAGTAGTTGCAATCTTGAGTACTTATCCAAGAGAATTAAAAACTTGTGTTTATACAAAAACTTGGACATGAATCTTCATAGCAGCTTTATTCATAATCAAAAAAGTTGGAAACAACTTAGCTGTCATTCAATGCATAAATGGTTAAACAAACAGGTAAGATTTTTCCTTTGCCTAATGTGTGGTCTCTCCTGGAGAATGTTTCATGTGTACTCAGTAGAATGTGTATTCTGCTATTATTGGGTGGAATGTCCTATGTATCTGTTAGGTCTAGTTGGTTTAACAATGTTGTTCTATTTCCTTATTCTGTTTCCTATTGGTCTTCTGTTTAGATGTTCTATTCGTTATTGAAAGTAGGATATTGCAGTCTCCAACTATCATTATAGAACTGTTTTTCACTTCGATTCTGTCACTGTTTTCTTCATATATTTGGGGCCTCTGTTGGTTGGTGTGTATAATTATTATAACTCCTTGATGAATTGACCCCTCTACCAATATGTTATGTTCTTGTTTGTCTCATAATAGTTTTGAATTAAGGGCTATTTTTTTTCTGGTTTTAGTATTGTCATAAAGTTCTCTTTGGCTTACCATTTGCATGGGAATATCTTTTTATAAACTTTCACTTTCAACCTATGCATGTCCTTAGATCTAAAGTGACTCTCTTGTAAGTAAAGACTTTCCCAGACAAACAAAAACTAAAGGAGTTTGTGACCACTAAACCAGCCCTGCAAGAATTATTAAAGGGGTTTCTTTGAATGGAAGAAAAGACCAGAAGTAAGAAAGACTAGAAAGGAACAGAGAAAATCTTCAGAAACAATGACAAAACAAGTAATTAAGTGGCACTAAATACATATCTATCAGTAATTACTCTGAATATAAATGGACTAAACATTCCAATTAAAAGACATAGAGTATCAGAATGGATAAAAACAAAACAAGTACCAGAGATACGTTTAGACCTAAAGACACCTATAGAAAGTGAGGGGATGGAAAAACATTTATCATGCAAATGGACAGCAAAAGAAAGCCAAGGTAGCAATACTTCTATCAGACAAAGTAGATTTTAAACAAAATACTGTAAAAAGAGATGAAGAAGGGCACTATATCATAATAAAGGGAACCATAATTGTAAATATTTATGCCCCTAACTTGGGAGCACCCACTTGTATAAAACAATAAGAAATATAAAGAAACTCTTTGATAATAATACAATAGTAAGGGACTTTAATACTCAACTTACATCAGTGGATAGATCATCTAAGCAAAAAATCAACAAGGAAACAATGGCTTTGAATGACACACTGGACCAGAGGGACTTAACAGATATATTCAGAACATTTCATCCTAAAGCAGCAGAATACACATTCTTTTCAAATGCACATGGGACACTCTCCAGAACAGATCACATACTGGATCACAAATCAGACCTCAAGGAGTGCAAAAAGATTGAGATTATACCATGCATATTTTCTGACCACAGCGCTATGAAATTTGAAGTCAACCACAAGAAAAAATATGAAAAGACCACAGATACATAGAGGTTAAAGGACATGCTACTAGGGCGCCTGGGTGGCTCAGTGGGTTAAAGCCTCTGCTTTCGGCTCAGGTCATGATCTCAGGGTCCTGGGATCGAGGCC
>LNAC01000018.1:1838873-1868873 GCA_002007465.1 Ailurus styani
AAAAAAAAAAAAAAAAAAAAAAAAGGACATGCTACTAAAGAGTGAATGGGTCAACCAAGAAATTAAAGAAGTAATTTAAAAGTACATGGACATAAATGAAAATGAAAACACTATGGTCCAAAACTTCTGGGATGCAGCAAAAGCAGTCATAAAAAGGAAGCATATAGCAATACAGGCCTACCTCAGGAAGCAAGAAAATTTTCAAACAGCCTACACTTACACCTAAAGGAGCTAGAAAAAGAATAACAAATGAAGCCTAAAGCCAGCAGAAGAAGGGAAATAATAAAGATTAGAGCAGAAATAAATGATTTAGAAACAAACAAAAATAGAAGAGATCAATGAAACCAAGAGCTGGGAGCTCTTGAAATAATTAATAAAATTGATAAACTCCTAGCCAGATTTGTCAAAAAGAAAAGAAAGGACCCAAATAAATAAAATCACAAATGAGAGAGGAGAAATCACAACCAACACCACAGAAATATAAACAATTATAAGAGTATATTATGAAAAATTATATGCTACCAAATGGGCAAACTGGAAGAAATGGATTAATTCCTAGAAACATACGAACTACCAAAACTGAAACAGGAAGCAATAGAAAACTTAAACAGACTGATAACCAACACAGAAATTTAATAAGTTATCAAAAACAAAAATGCAGGGCCAAGTAGCTTCACAAGGGAATTCTATAAACATTTAAAGAGTAGTCAACACCTGTGCTTGCTTTAGCAGAACATACACTGAAGAAGAGTTAATACCTATTCTTCTCAAACTATTCCAAAAAATAGAAATGGAAGGAAAACCGCCAAACTCATTCTATGAGGCCAACATTACCCTGATGCCAAAACCGGACAAAGACTCCACTAAAAGAGAAAACTACAGGCCCATATCGCTGATGAACATGGAGGCAAAAATTCTCAACAAAACATTAGCAAATCAAATACAGCAGTACATTAAAAGATCATTCACCATGACCAAGTGGGATTTATTCCTGGGCTGCAAGGATGGTTCAATATTTGTAAATCAACAACGAGGTACACTACATTAATAGAAGAAAGGTAAGAACCATATGATTCAATAAATGAAGAAAAAGCATTTGACAAAGTGCAACGTCCATTCTTGATAAAAATCCTCAACAAAATAGGATTAGAGGGAACATACCTCAACATAATAAAGGCCATAGATGAAAAATCCACAGCGAATATCATCCTTAATGGGGAAAAACTGAGAGCTTTTCCTCTGTGGTAAGGAATAAGACAGGGATGTCCACTCTCACTACTGTTATTTAACATAGTACTGGAAGTCCTACCCTCAGTAATCAGATAACAAGATGAAGTAAAAGGCATCCAAATCAGCAAGGAAGAAGTCAAACTTTCACTATTTGCAGATGACACGATACTATATATAGAAAACCCAAAAGGCTACCAAAAATTGCTAGAACTGATACATGAATTCAGTAAAGTTGTAGGATACAAAATCAATGACAGAAATCTGTTGCATTTCTAGATCCCCAATAATGAAGCAGCAGAAAGAGAAATCAAGGAATTGATGTCATTTACAATTGCACCCAAACCCATAAGATACCTAGGAATAAACTTAACCAAAAAGGCAAAAGATCTGTACTCTGATAACTATAAAACACTTATGAAAGAAATTGAACACAAAGAAATGGAAAGAGAGTTAATGCTCATGGATTGGAAGAACAAATATTGTTAAAGTATCTATACTGCCCTAAGCAATCTACAGGTTTAATGCAATCCCTATCAAAATACCAGTAACATTTTTCACAGAGCTGGAACAACCAATCCTAAAATTTATATGGAACCACAAAAGACTGAATAGCTGAAGCAGTCTTGGAAAAGAAAAGCAAAGCTGGAGGCATCATGATTCTGGACTTCAAGTTGTTACAAAGCTGTAGTGATCAAGACAGTACAGTACTGGCACAAAAACAGGTACGTAGATCAATGGAACAGAATAGAAAACCCAGAAAGGGACCCACAACTATATGGTTTACTAACCTTCAACAAAGCTGGAAAGAATATCCGATGGAAAAAAGACAGTCTCTTCAACAAATGGTGTGGGGAAAACTGGACAGCCACATGCAGAAGTATGAAACTGGACCATTTTCTTATACCATACACATAAATAAATTCAAAATGGATGAAAGCCCTAAATGTGAAACAGGAAACCATCAAGATCCTAGAGGAGAGCACAGGCAGCAACCTACTTGACCTTGGCCATAGCAACTTCTTAGTGGACATGTCACCAGAGGCAAGGAAAACAAAAGCAAAAATGAACTATTGGGACTTAATTAACATAAAAAGCTTGTGCACAGTGAAGGAAGCAATCAACAAAACTAAAAGGCAGCCTATGGAATGGGAGAAGATATTTGCAAATGACATAGCTGATAAAGGGTTAGTATCCAAAATTTATAAAGAACTTATCCAACTCAACACCCAAAAAACAATCTAGTTAAGAAATGGGCAGAAGACAGAAATAGACATTTTTCCAAAGAAGACATCCAGATGGCCAACAGACACCTGTAAAGATGCTCATCATCACTCATCATCAGGAAAATGCAAATCAAAACCTTAATGAGACACCACCTCACACCTGTCAGAATGGCTAAAATTGACAATACAGGAGACAACAGGTGTTGATAAGGAGAAAGGGGAACCCTCATGCACTGTTGGTGGGAATGCAAGCCGGTCCAGCCACTGTGGAAAACAGTATGGAGGTTCCTCAAAAAGTTACAAATAGAACTGCCCTACAATCCAGCAATTTCACTACTAGGTATTTACCCAAAGGATACAAAAATAAAGATTTGAAGGGGTACATGACCCTGATGTTTATAGCAGCATTATCAACAATAGCCAAATTATGGAAAGAGCTCAAGTGTCCATCAGCTGATGAATAAAAAAGATAAAGAAGATATGTATATATATATCTTCTATATATAACTTCCATTGTAGATATATAGAGGTAGAGAGAGGCATCTATATCTATAATGGGATATTACTCAGCCACAAAAAGGAAGAAAATTTTCCATTTGCAGTGATGTGGATGGAGTAGAGAGTATATGCTAAGTGAAATCAGTCAGAGAAAGATAAATACCATATTATTTCACTCATACGTGGAATTTAAGAAACAAAACAGATGAACATAGGGGAAAAAAGAAAAAGAGGGGCAAACCGGAAAACAGACTCTTAACTATAGAGAACAAACTGAGGGTTATTGGAGGCCTGATGGGTGGGAGGATGGGTTAAATGGGTGTTGGGTATTAAGGAGGGCATGTGTTGTGATGAGCACTGTGTGTTGGGGTGATTCACTAAATTCTACACCTGAAACTAAAAAAATAATAAAAATTAAATAAAATGAGTCTCTTGTAATCAACACACATTTGGATCATAGTATTTTAAATTCATCCTGCCAATCTCTGCCTTTTGTTGGAGAGTTTAATTCATTTACATTTAAAGTGTCTATAGATAAAAGACTTACTTTATCATTTGCTACTTGTTTTCTGTATATCTTATACCTTTTTCTTCTCTTTTCTTCATTACTGCCTTCTTTGGTGCTCATTAAATTTTTTGTAGTGCACCATTGTGATTCCTGTCTCATTTCCTTTTGTGTATAATTTTTAGATATTTTCTAGTGGTTACCATGGAGATTACAATTAACATCCTAAATGGCAATCTAGTTTGAATTGATTCCAACTTAACTTTTTTTTTTTTTTTTTTAAAGATTTTATTTGTTTATTTGACACAGAGAGAGAGATCACAAGTAGGCAGAGAGGCAGGCAGAGAGACAGGGAGAGGAGGAAGCAGGCTCCCTGCTGAGCAGAGAGCCCGATGCGGGCCTCGATCCCAGGACCCTGGGATCATGACCTGAGCCGAAGGCAGCGGCTTTAACCCACTGAGCCACCCAGGCGCCCCCAACTTAACTTTAATAGCATACAAAATTCTGCTTCTATACAGTTCCATTTTCTTCTGAGGTTTTTTTTTCCCCCTCAAAAATTATATCTTTATACATTGTGCACCCATGACATAGACTCAGTGATTGTTTTCTGCATTTGTGTTTTAATCGTGTAGGATATAAAAAGTAGAGTTAGAAACCAAAGATAGAGCAATGCTGGCTTTTATATTTACCTACGTACTTCTACTGGAGAGCTATATTTTTCATATGGCTTTGAGTTACTGCTTAGTGTCTGTTCATTTCAACCTGAAGAACACCTTTAAGCATTTCTTCTGTGGCAGTTTTATTGGCAACAAATTCCTTTAGTTTTTGTCTATTCAGAAATGTCCTAATTTCTCCTTCATTTTTGAAGGATAGTTTTGCCATATACACAATTCTCAGCTGCCAGGTTTTTTTTTTTTTCTTTCAGAACATTAAAAAATGCTAGCTCACTCCCTCCTGGCCTCCATGTGTCTGAGGAGAAATCTGATTTAATCTTATCGAGGATCCTTTATATATACTTAGTCAACTTATCTGTTGCTACTTTCAAGGTTCATCTTTGTCTTTGGCTGTTGACAATTTGATTATGTGCCTCAGTGTGGCTTTCTTTGTGTTTATCCTTCTTGAAATTTATTAAGCTTACTGAGTGTATAGATTAATGTCTTTTATCAAATTGGGGGAATGTGATGTCATTATTTCTTCAAATATTCTTTGTGCACTTTTCTCTCTGTCCTTTCCTTCTGGAACCCCCATTGTACATATGTTAGTATGGTAGTATCCTACACATCTCTCAGATTCTGTTGTGTTTTCTTTGTTCTTTTTTTCTTTTTGTTCCTCAAACTGGATATTTTCACTTGGTCTATCTTAAAGTTTGCCATTTTATTCTTCCTTGTCAACTCTCCCATTGAAACCTTTTAGTAGGTTTTTCATTCAGTTATGGTATTCTGGGCTTCACAATTCCAGTTTGGCTCTTTTTCTATCATTTCTATTTCTGTATTAATATTCTCTCTCTCTGTATTGTTTTCCAGTTTTCCTTTACCTATCTGTTCATGGTTTTCTTTAGTTCTTTGAGAATATTAAAGAAAATTTATTTAAAAGCCTTTTCTAGTAAGTGCAATGTCTTCCCTAGGGACAGTCATATCCTCTGTGAATGGGCCATACTTTTCTTGTTTCTTTTTATACTTCATAATTTTTTTCCGAAACTGAACATTTTAATATTATAATGTGGCAATTCCAGAAATCGGATTGTTTACTCCTTCACTGTTTGTTATTATTGTTTTCTGTAAGTTTCAGCTATTTGTTTGCCTAGTTACTTTTCTAAACTATTTTGTAAAGTCTTCAATCTTTGATATAAGTGATCTCTGAAGTCTCTCTTTCTTTAGCTTATATTCAAGAAGTGTTTTAACAGATTTCCTTGAATTCCAGAAACTGAGTGGGAGAAAGACAGAGAGAGAAACCTCTCCCAGTCTTTGAACATTGGCTCAGTTCTAGGACACTCCTTCAATGCTCCTTCAACTCATTTCAACCCCTAATTGCTCTGGCTGGAACTTCCAGTATGATGTTGAATAGCAGTGATGAAAGAAGGCTTCTAATTTTGATTCTAATCTTAAGGGGAGAAATTTTAGTCTTTCACTATTGAAATATGGTCTTATTTGTAGGCTTTTCATAAATACCCTTCTTTTTTTTTCTGTTGTTTTGTTTTTGTTTTTGTCAAGTCTGTACAGAACCACGGATCTGGTTACAAAAGAGAATCACTGAATATTGGAAGTTTATAGTCCAAATCTCCCATTGTATAGAAAGAGAAGCTGAGGCTACATGTCTTATCCAAGATAGGCAGAGCTTGGACCAATAGTGATAATAATAACTATGATTTATTACTTACTGAATGCCAGTTACTATAACAAATAACACTATCACATTTATTCTTCATATTGATACTATGAGGTAGATTCCACTATTTCCATCTTACAAATGAGGATGCTGAAGCTTGGAAAGTTTAAGAAAATTGTTCAAGGTTACACAGCTTGTAAATTGATGAGCTGGTGAACATGGAAGATCTGGTTATGTCAGAAAGTAAGGAAACTTTCAAAGGCTTATAAAAGCTTGTCAAAAGAAGTAAACCACCTTGAAGGGGTTCTACTGGCCAAATGTGTAACAATGTGAGCATCAAAAATATTTAACGTAGTTGGTTAAAGTACTTAGAATTTATAATGATATTACATTATAAGTTCATGATGCTATTTGAATAAGAGTAAAAAAACAAACTCATTTGTTACTAGTGGTGATAGCTATAACATTAACTTTGAAAATTGGTAATTACTTTCTTACTTTGAAAATAGGTTATTAAAGGAAAGTAATTAAGCATTTATCCCACTTTTTCATTAGGATCTGTTATCAGGATAATCAGATTAACCTTGTGGATGAGGGAGAGTCTGATTTATAGAGGCATGCTGGATAATAAATGTTGAAGGAATAATAGAATTAGAAAATCAATTTACAACCCCTAATGAAATAGTTGATTCATGCAAGGATCAACAAAAGATGTTAAAAGCATTAGGTGAAAGACTGATGAGAACTGGTGTTTTACATATTCACAAAATTTCACCTCATAGGTTACTTGTTAAGCACAGGAAAATATAATTTTGTAATTCTGGTATCATCTTATCATCATCTTAACCCAAGGATCACTCTTAGCATTGCAAATATTGGGAGAACTGGATTCATGTGCCTTCTAGTGTGATGTAATTTGAAGTATGGTGAAGCACCACCTATAAAGTATTTTTGGCAAAAAATATTTAACTTCTGGTTGAAAGAAAAGAGGAAGGATAGAAAAAACAACTCATGCAGTTGTATGAGGAAGTAAGCAGACAAATCCAGAAGGTGTGGTTTCAATAAGTGAATGGTAAGACAGTTCAAGATTGAAGAGACATACAATAAGATTATAAATGAATAAACCAGCTATAAAGGTATTTGGGAGACAGTTGAGAAATCTTGACTAGCTTCTAGTTAAACTGATCATCTCTAACTATATTCCTTCGTATTAGATAATTAACATATTAGATAATATGAAGGAATATAGTTAGAGATGATCAGTTTATTGTCATCACGTAGGGAAATGACCTTACTTTTTAGAGATGCCTACAGAAATAGGGTGAAATATAACGATATCTGTATTCACTTTACAGCATTTCAACAATAAGACCAGTATGGCAAACATGGCAAATATTAACAGTAGTTAACTCTAGTTGACTGGTATGCATATATAAACCATTTGATTTGCTTTAGTTTTTTTAATGTTGAAAACTTTATCATGGAAATTGGTGGGAAGCATTACATGTTAAGAAGGTATCCCTGTTTTCCCTTAAGATACACCAGCATGAAGAAAAAATTCAAGGATACTCCCAGGATAGGCGGTCAAGACAACAAGGAACAGCTAGCAGCACCACTCCAAAGTGACCAACAAGAATAAAGGCTAGACCAACAGCCCTGTACCTAAGATGGAAGGCCACCAAAAGTGCTGGATCATACTTAAATTCTTAGAAGAGGAGCTAGAAAAATAGTGGCACAATGATGGAGGACATCCTGTGGAGAGAGGAAGACCCCAAGCACCTGCAGTGTTTTGTATAAAGAAATGGAGTGGAGGCTCCAGGTGGCAACTTTACTTGCTCCATGAAGCCAAGGAGCACATTCACATTCTTTCTAGATCATATGGAGAGATGGGATATTGAGGGACTCTCAGAAACCCCAGAGAAATTGATGAACTCAGCCAATCTCTTCCTGATATTCCTGCATTTCCCAGGGCAGCCGTTGAATCATAAAGCTTCCCTTTGTAAGAGATAGACCATGTTCAAAGATTGGAGACAGTATTGTGACAATGTCAGTCCCTCCCAAGAGAGCCCAGAAACAGGCCCACACTGTCACTTGACATTAAAAAAACAACAAGGCGGTGGGGGGAGGGGGGATCCTGAGGTACTAATATTGTACTCTTCCTTGGTCTAGATGCTGGTTACATGAGTGTGTTGAGTTTCTGAAACTTTAATAAGCTATATATTATATGTGCATTTTGTGTTTACTTTTTTTTTACATTTTGTGTTTATACTTCAATTAAGTTTATTTTCGATCCCTTTATAATAGTTCAGATGATGTCTTCCAAGATTAAACTGCTGTTATTCAAAGCAATTCTCCTTAATTCCCTGCATCTCTTAGTTGCTTTCACAGAGTACTAAGTTGATTGACAGGGACTATTAATGGGTGGGAAGAGAGAGAGAGTTATCCTTGGTCTTTGAGTAGTTGCTCTTCGGTCTCTTCCTAATTGTGGCATCTCACAAGTATGTCCTGACCCACACCATTCCCCTAGTCCATCTGGAACCTTCCAGAAATAACCCTTCTTTTAGAGCCACCCACAGACAGCTTCTGCTTCCTGTTTTAAAATACCTTAAAATTTACTTGAGAGGGGTGCCAAGATGTAAGAGGACCCTAATTTCACCTTTGCCATGGATACAACTAGATAACACATCAGTGTAAATAACCCAGAAAATGACCTGAGGTCTGACAGAACAAACTCCATGATGAAAGGTGGAGAAGAGGCCAGAGTCCACATCAAAGAGGGCAGGAAGGGCAGAGACCTGGTGGGGCGCTAAATGGACTGTTTCTGTCCATGGGGGAGGAAGCTGCAGGCATAGAGAAGGGAGGGAAACAGATTATCATACCAGGGAACCTGTACAGGGAAGACAAATCCCCAAAACATTTGGCTTTGAAAACTAAAGGGACCAAATTTTGTGACTTTTTACAGCCAGTGAGACCTGGAATTTTAAAAATCAGAGAGCTCAGTTCTGGGAGAGCCTGGAGGGCAATAGGAAGCTGAGTTCCCGCCCTTAAAGAGATAGCGTGACAAACAGCTATGAGTTACAGCGGAGAAAGAGCAGTTTGAAAAATACCTGGAGCTCACAGGACTGAAAGAGTTATTTATGCATTTCAGAGCATGTTCAGAGGGGCAGCACTGGAGGTACTTCTCCAGGAACAAAGGAGGTGGCAGGTGCCATCTCCCTCCCCCACACCCCAACATGAACACACAGCCACCTGTAGGACTGCAGGAACCAGCTCAATGCTGACATTCACAACCTAAGTTGCTTACACCAAGCCCCACCCTCTATGCTTCAGTGGAGCCACCCTTCCCAATCACTTTACCTCAGTTCAGTCACTGTGGGTTCCCTTTCCCAGAAGACTAATGCAAATCTTCCCAACACCGTGTCTCCCCACGAGCACTTTTTGTAGGGCCTTCAGCGCAGTAGCAGCAGTGGTGGTGACTGCAGGCCCTGTGCAAGCCCAAGGTACACCTTGTTAAAACTGAGCACCCTGCCCAGGCAGCCCCAGTCCCAGCAGTGGTAGCAGGTCTGATTTTGCAAACTCACTGGTGTGTACCTTGTTAAAACTATATACCTCACCATGGCCAGGGACCAAATGCTGTCCACAACAGGCAAAGAGAGCCTCTGCAGACAACTGGACTGAGAAAAATGGCCAGGACACAACAGCAATACACATAGGAGACACCCCTGAAGCACCAGGTTCTGATAAACAGGCAACACCACACTGCAGGGAATTATAGGAGCTCTTCTTCATAAGGCCATTACTTTCAAGAGCAGGAGACATAGCTGACTTTCCTAACACAGAGAAAAAGATGCAGAGAGTTAGTCAAAATGAGGAGACAGAGGAATATGTCCCAAATAAAAAAACAGAACAAAATTAAAATAAGAGACTTAAGCAAAACAGATATAAGTAATGTACCTGATAGAGAATTTAAAGTAATGATTATAAAGATACTCACTGGACTTGAGAAAAGAGTGAAGGACATCAGTGAGACCCTTAATGAAGAGATAGAAAGCATTAAGAACCAATCAGAAATGAAGAACACAATAAATGAAATAAAAAATACACTAAATGGAATTAATAGCAGGCTAGAAGAACTAGAGGAACAAATCAGTGACCTGGAGGACTGGTAATGGAAAGTTATCAAGCTGCGCAGGTAAGAGAAAAAATTATGCAAAATGAAAATAGACTAAGGGAACTCGGTGACTCCATCAAGCTTAACAATATTTGCATTATAGGGATCCTAGAAAAAGAAGAGAGAAAAAAGAGGGCAGAAAATTAATTTGAAGAAACAATAGCTGAAACTTTCCACAATCTGGGGAAGGAAACAGAAATCCAGATCTAGGAGGCACAGAGATCCCACAACAAAATCAACCCAAGGAGATCCACATCAAGACACATAGTAATTAGAATGGCCAAAAGTTATAATAGAGAATCTTAAAAGCAGCAAGAGGGGGAGAAAAGTTACATAGAAAGGAAACCCCATAAGGCCATCAGTGGATTTTTCAGAACTGTTGTGGGCCAGAAGGGAGTGGAATGATATATTCAAAGCGCTGAAAGGAAAAATATCTGCAGCCAAGAATACTTTACCCAGTAGGGCTATCATTCAAAATAGAAGGAAAGAGAAGAGTTTCCCAGACAAACAAAAGCTGAAAGAATTTATGACCATTAAACCAGCCCTACAAGAAATGTTAATGGGGACTCTGAGTGGAAAGGAAAGAGCATATGTAAGAGTTTAAAAAGTAGGAAGCTCAAAAGCAGTAAAAACAAGCATATCTGTAAAAATTAGTGAAGGAACTCACAAAGTAAAAAGATGTAAAGTATGGCACCATATACCAAAAACATCGGGGGGGGGGTGGTAGTAAAGAATTGGCTCAAACTTAAGCAACCATCAACTTAATGTAGACTGCTATATGCAGAAGATGTTATATACAAACCTAGTGATTTGTATAGAATGAAAACCAGTAATAGATATGCAAAAAATAAAAGAATCCAAGTATAGCACTAAAGAAAGGCAACAAACCATGAAAGAATTCAAGAGAAGAAAGAATCAGAGAACCATAAAAACAACCACAAAATATGTATCAAATGGCAATAAATATATACTGGTAAATAATTACTTTGAATGTAAATGGACTAAACATTCCAATCAAAAGACATAGGGTGACCAAATGGATAAAAAAACCAAGACCCATCTACGTGCTCTGTATAAGACCATTTCAGACCTAAGGACTCATGCAGACTGAAAGTGAGGGGATGGAGAACCACTTACCATGCAAATGAATGTCAAAAGAAAGCAGGGTAGCAATACTCATATTGGACAAAATAGACTTTAAAATGAAGACTATAACAAGAGATAAAATGACACCATATAACCATAAAGGGGACAATCCAACAAGAAGATACAACAATTGTAAATATTTGTGCACCCAACATGGGAGCACCCAAATACATAAAACAGTTAATAACAACCATAAAGGAACTAATTGACAGTAATACAATAATAGTAGGGGACTTTAACACCCCATTTACATCAATGGACAGACCAGCCAAACAGAAAATCAACAAGGAAACAATGGCTTTGAATGACACACTAGACCAGATGGATTTAGCAAATATATTCAGAACATTCCATCCTAAAACAGCAGAATACACATTCTTTACAGGAGCACATGGAACATTCTCCACAATAGATCATGCATCTTTTCTGACCACAACACTATGAAACTAGAACTCAACCACAAGAAAAAATCTTGAAAGACCACAAGTAAATGGAGTTTAAATAACATGCTACTAAATAATGAATAGGTCAATCAAGAAACCAAAAAGAAATAAAAAATTACATGGAGAAAAATGAAAATGAAAACACAATGGTACAAAATCTCTGGGATGGACCAAAGATGGTTCTAAGAGGGAAGTTTATAGCAAAACAGGCCCACCTCAAGAACAAAGAAAAATCTCAAAAAACAACCTAAACTTACACCCGAAAGAGCTAGAAAAAGAAGAACAAAACCCAAAACTAGTAGAAGGAAGGAAATAAAGATTAGAACAGAAATAAATGATACAGATACTAAAAAAAACCATAGAACAGAACAATGAAACCAGGAGCTGGTTCTTTAAAAGATCAACAAAAGTGATAAACCTGTAGCCAGATTCATCAAAAAAATAGAGAGAGGACTCAAATAAACAAAATCACAAATGAAAGAGGAGAAATAACAGCCAGTATCACAGAAATACAAAGGATTGTAAGAGAATATTATGAAAAATTATATGCCAACAAATTGGATAACCTATAAGAAATGGATAAATTCTTAGAAAAATAACCATCCAAACTGAAGCATGAAGAAATAGAAAATTTGAACAGGCCAATTACCGAAATGAAATCGAATCAATAATAATTAAAAAAAAATCCCAACAACAAAAGTCCAGGACCAGGTGGCTTCACAGGTGAATTCTACCAAACATTTAAAGAAGAGTTAGTGCCTATTTTCCCTCAAACTATTCCAAAAAAATAGAAGAGGAAAGAAAACTTCCAAATTCATCATTATGAGACCAGCACTACACTGATACCAAAATCAGATAAAGACACCACAAAACAAAAACAAAAACAAAAACAAAAAAACACTGCAGGAGAGCCTCGTTGGCTCAGTCAGTAGAGCATGTGACTCGATCTCGGGGTTTTAAGTTCAAGCCCCACATTGGGTGTAGAAATTACTTAAAAATAAAATCTAAAAAGAGAGAGAACTATAGGCCATTAGCTCTGATGAACATATTGCAAAAATCCTTAAAAAAATATTGTCAAGCCAAATCCAACAATATGTTTAAAAAAATCATGCACCACATTCAAGTGGGACTTATTCCCACTGGGATGCAAGGTGGTTCAGTATTTGCAAATCAATCAATGTGATACCTCACATCGGTAAGAGAAAGGATAAAAACTGTATGATCACTTCAATAGACTCAGAAAAGCCATTTGAAAAGTACAACATCGGGTGTCTAGGGGGCTCAGTCGTTAGGGGGCTGCCTTTGGCTCAGGTCATGACCCCAGGATCCTGGGATTGAGACTTGCATCAGCCTCGCTGCTCGGCGGAAAGCCTGCTTCTCTCTCTCCTACTCCCCTTGCTTTTGTTCCCTCTCTTGCTGTGTCTCTCTCCGTCAAATAAATAAAATCTTAAAAAAAAAAAGTACAACATCCATTCATGATAAAAACCCTCTGCAAAGTAGGTTTAGAGGGAACGTAACTCAATATGAGACTTTATATGAAAATCCTACAGCTAACATCATACTCAATGGGAAAGCTAAAGGTTTTCCCCTTAGATCAGGAATAGGACACAGATGTCTCACCACTTTTATTCAGTATAGTACTGGAAGTCCTACCTACAGCAATCAGACAACAAAAAGAAATAAAAGGCATCTAGATTGGTAAGGAAGAAGTAAAACTTCCACTATTTGCAGATGACATGATACTATATATAGAAAACCCTAAAGACTCTACCAAAAAACTACTAGAACTGATAAATGAATTCAGTAAAGTGGCAGATAGAAAATCAATGTACAGAAATCCATAGCATTTCTATACACTAATAATGAAGCAGCAGAAAGAGAAATTAAGAAAGCAATCACACTTAAAATTGTACCAAAATGATAAAATACCTAGAAATAAATCTAAACAAAGAGGTAAAAGACCTGTACTCTGAAAACTATAAAATATCGAGGAAAGAAATGGAAGATGACACAAAGAAATGGAAAAACATTCCATGCTCATGGATTGGAAGAACAAATATTGTTAAAATGCCTATACTACCCACAACGATCTACACATTTAATGCAATCCCTATCAAAATACCAACATCATTTTTCACAGAGCTAGAACAAACAATCCTAAAATTTGTATGGAACCACAAAAGACCCTGAATAGAAAAGCAATCTTGAAAAAACAACAACAACAAGCAAAACAAAACCGGAGGTACACAGTTCTGGACTTCAAGTTATATTACAAAACGGTTGTAATCAAAACAGTATGGTAGTGGTACAAAAATAGATGCATAGATCAAAAGGACAGACTAGAAAGCCCAGAAATGAGCCCACAATTATATGGTCAATTAATCATCAATAAAGGAGGCAAGAATATGCAATGGGAAAAAGACTGCCTCTTCAACAAATGGTGTTGGGAAAACTGGACAGCCACTTGTAGAAGAATTAAACTAGACCACTTTCTTACACCAAACACAAAAACAAATGGATTAAAGACCTAAATGTGAGACCTGAAACCATAAAAATCCTAAATAAGAGGACTGATATTAAATTCTCTGACATTGGCTGTAGTAACATCTTTCTAGATATATCTCCTGAGGCAAGGGAAACAAAAGCAAAAATAAACTACTGGGACTACATCAAAGTAAAATGCTTCTGCTCAGCAAAATAAACAACTAATAGAACTAAAAGACAACCTATGGAATGGGAGAAGGTATTTGCAAATGACCTATCCTATAAAGGATTAGTATCCAAAATACATTTTTTTTAAAAACCTACATATCTCCACACCAACAAAACCAAATAATCCAATTTAAAAATGGGCAGAAGACATGAACAGACATTTCTCCAAAGTAGACACTCTGGCCAATAGACCCATGAAAAGATGTTCAGCATCACTCATCATCAGGGAAATGCAAATCAAAACCGCAATGAGGTATCACCTCACACCTATGAGAATGGCTGAAATAAAAAACTCAAGAAACATCAAGTGTTGGTGAGGGTGTGGAGAAAATGGAACCCTCGTGCACTATTGATGGAGTGCAAATGGGTGCAGGCGCTGTGGAAAACAGTATGGAGGTTCTTAAAAAAATTAAAAATAAAACTGCCCTATGATCTAGCAATCACATGACTTGGTATTTACCAAAAGAATGCCAAAACACGAATTCAGAGGGATATATGCACCCCTATATTTATTACAGCATTATTACAATAACAAGAAACTATGGAAGCAGCCCAAATGTCCATCAATAGATGAATGGATAAAGAAGATGTGGGGTATATATATATAAAACATGCATGGAGCTAGAGAGTAATGCTGAGCAAGGTGAGCCAATCAGAGAAAGACAAATACCATATGTTTTCACTCATTTGTGGAATTTAAGAAACAAAACAGTGAACAAAGGGGGAAAAAAGGGAGAGACCAAAAAATAGACTCTTAACTATAGAGAACAAACTAATGGGTACCAGAGGGGAGGTGGGTGGGGGAATGGGTGATATAGGTGAAGGGGATTAAGAATACACTTATCATGATGAGCACTGGGTGATATATGGAAGTGTTGAATCACTGTATCGTACACCTGACACCAATATAACACTACGCTGCAATTAAAAATTTTTTAAGGTGCATAAAAAATTTTAGTTTAAATGAATGGTGTCTAGAGAGAGACAGATGTGGGCTTGGGAAAACCCAGGGAAGTGAGAAATAAGGAAGAAGGAAAGGGATTCTTTATCCTTCAAATTTAAAATAGAGCAATATGAATAGGTATAAATATATAACTTCGATTCTTTAAATAATATATTATCTTCATTTGATAAATGGTTTAATATGTTACCTAGTTGAAAACTTGCCAAAAATACAGGATAAAACAGCTCTTCTTTTTTTTTTCTTCCATCCCTGTACCTGGGATGGTGTGAAGAGGCCTGATTTTACTTGCAAGATCCTTCATGTCTTTTTATATATGATCTCTGCTATCTTTTGCTTCTGATGTGGTTATTGCAAGGGAGAGGTACAGTGATTTTGAGTCAGGACTTAATTGACAAGATGTTCCCTGGTTTTTATAAAAAAGAAAAAGGAAACGCTGCCTTAAGCAAAAGTAAGTAGATTCTAAAAAATTTAAAAGAGACATTCCCACTCTCAAATACTAACCACTCTTAAGTTTGCTCTGAATATAGTGTTTCCTGAATTACTTATGAGCATACATATGAATGTGCATTCAGATTGGTTTTTTGAATTTATTTTACAAAATAAAATTATACTACGCATGCTGCTCTGCAACTTGCTCTCTTTTCCCCAGTATATCCCAGACTTACTTCCAAGTCAGTGCATATAGATTTATTTCCTTCTTTTGGATAGCTGCATAGTATTCTTCAGGATGGATCTACAATAAATTATTTATTTATTTATTTATTTATCTAATAGCATGCGTACAAGTGGAGGGGAGCCACGGGGAGCAGAGGGGGGGGGAGAGGAAGGGGGAAGGAATATCAAGCAGACAGCAGAATCCAACGTGGGGCTGGATCTCAGGATCCTGAGATCATGACCTGAGCTGAGATCAAGAGTTGTTAACAACTGAGCCACCAGGAGCCCCTGAATCTACAATAAAGTTTTTAACAGTATTGTTAAACATCTGGGTGGTCAGCTATTCACCATCACAAATATTGTAACTATTCAGCAATAAGCTTTTCTTGTTTATACATCTTTGTAAATCTCTGCCAATATGTCTGTGAATAAAATTCTTAGAAATCACTCTGCTCCACCAGACAAGTTGTATTTGAAATTTAGTATTTGGGGGGGCACCTGGGTGGCACAGTTAAGCGTCTGACTCTTGGTTTGGGCTGGGGTCATGATCTCAGGGTCATGAGATCGAGCCCCGAGTAGGGCTCCGTTCTTAGTGTAGAGTCTGCTTGGGATTTTCTCTCCCTCTCCCTCTGCTCCTCCTCCGTCCTACTGCGTGCTCTCTCTCAAATAAATAAATAAATCTTAAAAAAAAAAGAAACATAAAATTTTGTATTTAGAGCCAAATGCCCTCTAAAAAGTTTGTCCCACTTTACCTTTCCACAGTCGCAGATGAGCATGTTCAAACCACACCCTTGCTTGTGGTGGGAGTTTCTTACTTGGCTCTCCACTTGGCAAAGCTGATCCATTTCCAATCATTCATAAACTACAATTGGCTTTGTTTTGACTGACCTTGCAATATAAATCACACTGGTGCTGTGAAAGGCCAAGTTTTAAGTGGTTGGTTAATGGAAGCTTCTGTAACCCATTTATTCTTTTAACGTGGGTGATTATCTTTCAGCTCTAGAAGTCTTTTATTGTTTTTTAAATAACAACAGGCAAAGATTTGGTCAGACGTGATCACAAGTGACTTTATTTCAAGGCCTGAGTAGTGCTATAAATCATTAGTTATAGATTCCCCAGATCATGCCATTGGTTGGAGGGCAACACATGATGCATGAAAAACACCATCATTCTCTTTTACTACTATCTGTTTCAGCACAAAACCTCCACAATACAATAGCTTGGTTGTCAGTAACATTGTATATTGATTTTTTAGTTATTTAATTCACACAGGGCACAGTTTTTGCAGGACCATATACTCTCCAAACTTTTTATTTAATTACATATTCAAAAGTCTGTATCCTTCAACTGTCTTAGATACGTCAAATTTCAGCCTTGGAATCCCATATCTAGGGTTTTCTAAATTTATACCACATAGGTATGGCAGCAGCCTCCAGGTGATTTTTTTTAAGATTTTTATTTATTTATTTGAGACAGAGAGAGATCACAAGTAGGCAGAGAGGCAGACAGAGAGAGAGGAGGAAGCTCGGCAGGGAGCCGGATGCGGGGCTCCATCCCAGGACCCTGAGATCATGACCTGAGCTGAAGGCAGAGGCCTTAACCCACTGAGCCACCCAGGTGCCCCAGCCTCCAGGTGATTTTTAAAAAGCTAAATCTTGGCCAGGTCCTAAAAAAAACTGTAAAATTTCTACATTCATCTTGTTTTTAGTTTGTAAAACACTCTACTATGATTTATATAAGGGATATTGTGTAACTGCATTTGTGGTTGCTATCAGATAAATGCTCAATCTGAGTTAAAGAGAGGTTAGTTTGAGGAGGAGTGGGCAGTTGTGTATGGAGGCGTTATGCTTTTAGGCTGAATGCTCCTAGTATGAGGGCCTGTTTCAGCATAAAGGGGGAATGGGTAGCTTCTGTTCCTCTTCAGGAAAGATTTGCAGACTTAGCCAGTGAGAAACCAGCCATCCTGTAAGATCAGAGTGTGCTGTACTCTGAAGGGCTTGGGTAGGGTGGCCAGTAATTCTGGTTTGCCTGGAGGGGACTGTCCCACTTGGAGCACTAAAGGCCTGCATCCTAGAACACCCATAGGACTGGGTTCCTATGGGAAACCCCGGCAGGGCAAACAGGCTGAGCTACATCTATTACTTTGTCATTTGTAGAAATGATAAATGGTTGTAAAAATTGTGGCACACGTTAACATTTACACATAAAAAATAACGCATTTAAAACACCCCAAATACACAATTCCTTATACTTGTGCTATTCACAAGATAACTTCAGAATTTTCAACAATATTAATTTACAGATAGAAGTCCAGTGAATGGCACAAGTTAAAAATTGTACGGTGAACATCTTCCTTTCTGTTAAAAGAAAACATGATTTTAGATATTCTTGTTTTCTCATTTATTTCTAAATGTCAGACTTCTCAGACTTGAAAACACATAAAAACTAGTCCTTGGCCATCTCCGATTATTCTTGGTGACCTTGCTACCCAGCTAGCCATAATCTTGGGACCAGAAGGGCATATAAAAAAACATTTCTTCATTCTGATTGGTCTATCTTTGTAACTATAAGAATAGCCTCATTTAGATGATAAATGTAAATTCTAAATATAAGGCCCTCTGTGAGTGCCAGGTTTGGGCCATGACAGATTGTGGAAAGGTGAGGGAGGTAGTAAGTGCTTGTGTCACTATTAAAGTGGCAAAATCCAAGAGACCAGGGAAGGTGGATTACCAAGGGCACGGAAAGCCTATTCCTGGAGTTAACAATAGAGAAACACTAAAGAGAGTTTAAAAATAATAATAAAACTGGATGAAAGTTGATCTGCTTTTTATTATCACTACTCTCTGACAAATCTGATTTGTAAAAATGATTTAAAAAAAAACTCCCTCCTGGGGAAAAAAAAATATTTTGTTGGTCTCCATCCTAGAGTAGCAGTGAATTCTGTTGAGTTTTAAGAATATACATATAAGTTTTGAATGAGCACTTTTTTTAAACAGATTTTATTTGTTTGACAGAGAAAGAGAGATCAAAAGTAGGCAGAGAGGCAGACGGAGAGAGAGGAGGAAGCAGGCTCCTTGCTGAGCAGAGAGCCCGATTCGGGGCTCAATCCCAGGACCCTGAGATCATGAGCTGAGCCGAAGGCAGAGGCTTTAACCCACTGAGCCACCCAGGTGCCCCTGAATGAGCACTTTTGTTTAGCACTTATACTTTGGTAAGCATCGTGCTCTGTGCAGAGGCTAACTTGGAGAACTCCCAATTTTACCATTGGCCCCTGACGCACTCAGCTATGCACTTTCGTTTTGAGATTAAATTCAGATTGTTCAGAATTGTTTGAGCTCTCTTTGGCATAGTGGTGTACCTCAGCACTGGTGATATGACATATCCCTGCATTTAGATAGTAGATTTGACCTAAGCAATGATGGCACATAGTATGAAGATGAGAAAGCAGAGCCTGAGTTACTTCAATTTTATCATTCTTTGTGACCTCTTGGAGCTTTTCCTTGTATTTAAAATTGAAAACTGAGGGAGCCTAGGTGGCTCAGTGGGTTAAAGCCTCTGCCTTCGGCTCAGGTCATGATCTCAGGATTCTGAGATCGAGGCCCGAATCGGGCTCCCTGCTCAGCGGGGAGCCTGCTTCCTCCTCTCTCTCTGCCTGCCTCTCTGCCTACTTGTGATTTCTCTCTCTCTGTCAAATAAATAAAATAAAAAACTTTAAAAAAATAAAAAATAAATAAAATTGAAAACTGAAAAGCTGAAACAGTGTGCCAGTCCTGAAATATAATTTTTTGTCAGTAAGTGCAAATTTTAGTTCATACCTGAGATATCATTAAAATTTGTATTAGTTCTTTTTAAATATACTAAGACTAAAACAAATGGAGAAGTTTGCTGTTACTGATTATTAAGAAAATGATTTTTATCATATAGAGGATACAGGGCTCTTGAATATGTTAGTATTTGCATGTATCTGCTTTTTTTTTCTTTTCTTTTCTTTCTTTCTTTCTTTTTTTTTTTGCATGTATCTGCTTTAACATTAACTCTGTGTATAAGTCAAGTGACTTGCCCAAGATCACACAGTTAAAAACTGACTCATGGAAGCTGAGACTCTGTTATCAGTCCTTTCCACAACTGCACAATTATCTTTCACCATCTGTTCTTGCTCATTTTTCAAGTGTCATTCAAAGCCCTAAAGACTTGGGTCTAGAAGTTCAGCTGCAAAAGAATCTCTTGTTTAAAAAGGGCATTTTCGTCCTTCATATGCAAAAAATTTTTGCACAGAAGTAGCTGTGGTTCTCCTAAATGTTTTTTTTCTCCTCCAAGTATAAATTAATATGTAAGGGACTTTCCAGACAGCTCCTCCATAAACCAGGGGCGCCCTGTGAAATGTTCTTCAGTGAGGACACAGGAGAGTGCCCCCTTGTGGGGGCTAGGCCAGAAGCAGGAATATTCAGGGCTTAGTGGCCCACCACCATAGGTTCACGTGCAGGGTGCGACCCATATAGGCAGTAACCCCAAGAGTTGACTCCCATGGCTTGGGGGAGACCCATAGTATAGCAGATATTTGAAGACGTTGTACTGACATTGAGCATCTGCAAGGCCAATCCCATCTCAGTCCAATATTTAGACAGACCCTAGGCATTGTCATGGAATGATCCATCATGCTGCTGACAACAGGGATCTGTGGGGATGTTTTACATGTCCAGTGAAAGCATAGATTGTTCCAGATCTTTATGTTTTCCTCCCAGGGTAGCTCTAGCCTTCAGGGATGAACCATACCAATATCATGAAGCACATATTATACTCTCTTCTTTCAAGGACACATATTTGGGGTGTCTGGCTGGCTCAGTCAGCAGAGCATGCAACTCCTGATCTCCAGCCCTGAGTTCAAGCCCCACATTGGGCGTGGAGCCTGCTAAATAAATAAACAGCATGCATTATTGGGTCTTTTTCTTCCCATGGGGAGAAAACGAAATCTTATGTCAATACAAACGCTTTATATTCATTACAAATCATGGTAGACTAAAGGTCAGGTTTAAATTTAGCTTTAATTTAACTCATTCTGGGCTAGGTAGTAGTGGGCCCTCAACAAACAGGTTCTGAATGTTTTCTGCTCTTACCTTGGAAAAGGGTGTTCAATTTAGCTTGAACAATTTGGCTTATTTGTTTACTAATTCGTAGAAGAATGAACTCGTGGCAGATGTGCATAAAGTGCAATATTTTAATAATATGGTAATAACTCAACTGATAACATAACTCTGCCATCTTCGTAGGTGAGTTTTCTACTCAATCCTAGCACCTGTTGTCTCTAGGCTACTTGCGCAGTTCTGATGTGCAGGAATGTGTGTAAGACACGTATAAATTTGGCAAGTGTCCCCACTGTTGGGAAGTTTGCATTATGACACTTTGCTTTTGTGAGAGACCTACATTAGTACCTATTTTCCTTAACCGAAAGAAATCTGGGGAGGATTTTTGCTTTTGTGAATAAGGCGAAGAATGAAAATAGCGCATTCAGCGTTTTGCGGGGGGCTGTCACAGAGGCTTGAGTATTTGTGTTTTATCTCAATTTATTTTGTGCCTCTGTTAACAAGATGTGTCCTAAGGTATCAGAGAAGCCTAAGAGAGGTTATTGTTTGGGGGTGTGGGGACACTAAAAAAATTTTTGGCATAAATTAATGGCAATTGCTTCTTTGCCTTATTCCATTTGGGTTTACCAGAGGTATCCTAGGAATGCTCTACTTTTGAATGATGGGGGCAACCTGTGTCCCTTCTTTGGCATTGTTTAATATATTTAAACCTAGTGATGTATCTAGAAGCAGACAATGTTTTTGTTTGGGTTTTAAACATATTAAAAGACATATTCCAGCAACACACCAGTATCCCGCTTTGCTGGGTTCTCATCAGATTTCATGGCTTCTCTGTGAAATGTCTGGCCAACCCACTCTGATGCTGTCCTCCTGTGGGTGGTCCTCTTCTCACCTTCCCCCCATAACAAAATTTACCTCGCTTTTAGTTCTCCATGGTTCATTAGTTCAACAGACATGTGAGAGTTATTTATTTTCCCTGTGAAGTGCTTTTTAAAAATATTTTTGAACTTCTCCTTAGGAGTACATGTTAGAACTACAATCAGGATTTCACGTGTAGTAATTTAAGAAATTGGCTTTCCTAGTTTTGGAATAGTGCATGTAAACAGAAATCAAAATTATTACTATTAGTGAAAATTAAATGATAATAGTTCACAAAATATGAAATAGGCAAAATATTCACTCATATAAGATGCAAATGAGTTGACATCTTGTTTGTTAATCAGGAACATCAGGGGAAAAAAAGATAGCATCCATTTTTACCTCAAAGAAAACAATAAAATCTAGTAAAAATATATTAAGACCAAAGCAATTCAGGTTTTGGCAGAATTGCTTTCTAGATTGGCAATAAAGAAGGAACATCAGGTCTTTATAACATTATAACTTTATATACTAATAATTACGTGAATATAAGAATTGTTCAATATAGTGGTCATTCCACAGGGTTGGTATTAGGGAAAAAAAATTTAGATCCTATTTTTATACGTTGTGCCAAAAGATATCTAGGTAAATTGAAGAGTTAAATATATAAACATCAACCATAAATAGAAAAAAAGTAGAGTTGTATATCTATCACTTCCATTTATCAGGAGACTATCTCTCTAAATGGGGAATAATTTCCTAATTTTAAGAGCAATGTTAGAAACTCAAAGGAAAGTAGAAGCACGTTTCACAACATTAAAATTACACGAGACTATAAACATAATAAAAAGACTAGAAGCTGGAAAAAATTGCAATAAATTTGATAAAGGGTAAATATCTTTACCAAATAAAGATCCTACCCCATAAGTAGAAGCAAGAACACCAGAAAGGATCAAACAGAACAATGAGCAAAAAAGCATGAATACACAATTCTAAAAAAAGAAAAATAGCTAATTAATAAGCAAAAAATACAGTTACCCTCAGTTGATTTAAATTAATGCAATAACAAATACTATCTTGCCTAATTCAAAAGTACACATAATTTAAAATGGATTATTATAAACAATTCTGGTCAAAGTGCAGTAAGATGAATTCTTGCTCACTATGGTGAGTGCGTAAATATATAGCTTTCTAGAGCTAGTTCAATCATGTATACCAATAATCTGAAAAGGAAAGATATTCT
Organism: Ailurus styani; assembly: GCA_002007465.1. NCBI lineage: Eukaryota > Metazoa > Chordata > Mammalia > Carnivora > Ailuridae > Ailurus > Ailurus styani. The sequence goes on from LNAC01000018.1 coordinate 1,861,927, forward strand.
TTGGCATAAGGGTAACTTTAGGCTAATTGTATTTTTTTTTTTTTAAGATTTTATTTATGTATTTGACAGAGAGAGAGACAGCGAGAGAGGGAACACAGCAGGGGAAGTGGGAGAGGGAGAAGCAGGCTTCCAGCCAACCAGGGACCCTGACGTGGGGCTCGATCCCAGGACCCTGGGATCATGACCTGAGCTGAAAGCTGGCGCTTAATGACTGAGCCACCCAGGGGCCCCGAGGCTAATTGTATTCTTGTTGTTGTTTAACATGTTGTTGGATCCGCTGGCTGGTTAGATTCAGTTTCAGTTTTTTTTATTAGGCAAAGGTACTGCATATATGGTGATGTTTACTTCACTTGGCATCACCTCAGGGGGCACTTCCTAACTGCTTGACCCATCATTAGTAATACTAAGTAACACCAAGTAAGCCACTCAGCCTTTATATCCAGGATATAACTCTATTTCTTTTATATATATATATAAAATTATCGAACTCAGATAAAAATTATCTTAGAAAGAAACTGTAAGCATAAGCTCCATTTATAAAGTAAGGGGGGAGGGGGAGGTTTTTTCTAATGTATGTTAAAAAATGCTTTTACTGTTAGGCATGTAGTTAGTTATATATAATTTTTGAATTCTGCAACTTACAAAGTAGTTGATTCAAATTTGATGCTGTTAGAATGCCATCCGGAGATGCCTTCTTTCAACTTTCTATACCACATGGAAGAACCATCATCAAAATGAGTGAACTCAGGATGCTTCCAAAAACAGAACTATAATACATTGGACTTTGTTCTGATTATTAGTTCAGGAGTTTTCCAACACCAAATTCTACCACTCAGTCCAAGGAGGAACTCCATCCATGTGTTCAGTTTATCCTCATTTATTCTCAGTAATGGGAGTAAATTTTTTGGCTCCTAGATCACCCTCTCCAATATTTGTACCACATGAAATAAGCTGTTGGCCTGTGGTTAGGAAAGCTGAATGGGACACATCCATACACAAGTTGTTAGGGTTTTAATGGATCCTCTTCTTGAACCCATATCAACTATAAGTTGCATGGTCTTAGATGTAATTTTTAAAGTGTACTTGAAGATGTGTTACCATCAAAGAGAGTACAAGTATGAGACAATAACTTTAGGGCTACTGTGCTTCACAGATTCCACATACCATATTAAATTATGGCTTTGTGAGATCAATAAAACCTACCCTGTGGCTAGGTGACATACAATGGATGGAATTTAGGGATAGTCAAATAATTTTATGATATAAGATGGTTAAAACATAGATAGGAATGCTTGGTTGTCTGATACAAATCTATTTTGAACTGTTGAAGTTGTAATGTCAGTCTTTAAAGTCCAGCCCCTACCCTTCCCCTCCTAACAGCACATATTGGAGGAGCAGAAAGTCCCATGAGCCTATTCATCAATATTTCACAAAGGAAAGGAGCCTGGGTGTCTCAGTTGATTGAGCGTCTGACTTGATTTCTGCTCAGGTCCTGATCTCAGGGTCATGAGATCAAGCCCGACGTCGAGCTCCATACTCAGTGGGGAGTTTTCTTCCTCTCTCTCTGCCTCCCCCCAGCACCTGCTCTCTCTGTCTCTTAAATAAATGAAATCTTAAAAAAATATATTTCACACAAGGAGTCTTAGCCTTCTGTGTGGGTATAATGGAAACATCCTGAGTTTTCAAACAGTTAAGCAAAATTTTTTCTCACCTGAATAAAATTAACCTGAGTATGGTACTATTTATTAAAAAAAAAAAAAGAAATTCTCCACTTGAAGTCATTAAAGCCTCATGACTCTTTTATAACAGATTTAACTTGTTTTAATAAATTATATTTTTTAAAGCTTAAATTGTCACACCTTAACAATGGTGATTCAGTGCAATATCAAAAATCTCATCTGAGTTTATTTATGAAGGTTGGTAAGCTGACTCAAAAATGCAACGGGAATATCAAACATACAAAAGTGTCCAGGAAATCTTTTGAAAGGGCACTAGGAAACATTTGGCCTCCTAGAGAGTAAAGATACTATAAAAATAACAAAATTACTGTTTAATAACAAAATTAAATGGGGTACTTTAGAGCAGTCAGATTCAGAGATACAGAAAATAGAATGGTGGTTTTCAGAGGCTAAGTGGAGAAAGGAAGTTTGAATTATCCTTTAATAGGTATGGGGTTTCAATTTTGCACGATGAAAAAAGTTCTGGAATGGTGGTGATGATTGCACAACGATATGAATGTACTTAATGGCACTGAACTGTATACTTAAAATGGTTAATTCTATGTTACCTATATTTGACAAAATTTCAAAAATCATTTTATTTTAAGTAAACTCTACCCCCAATAGGGGGCTTGAACTCATGACCCCAAGATCAAGAGCTTCATGCTCCACCACCTGAGCCAGCCAGGCACCCCTATACAATTAAAAATTTTAAAAAGTATATTAACAACAACAAAAATCATGTGGTACTATTAAAAGGAAATTGCAGAAATGCCAACATGTCTATTAGACTATGTACATAGTAGCCTTCATACTACCTCTCATGTGGAGGTAGGCTAGGCTCCACACAGCCTGATCTGCCACACACATTTGGAACACCATCGAATGTTCTGGATTAGAAAGGCAAGGGGGTGGAGAGCTAGGCAGTGGCGCGACACAGGCTGGATGGAGCAGTCCAGCTTGTCTGTAAACAGCGATGTCAAAAGAAGAGTAAAGAAAATGCTATCTTTTCCCAAAAGACAGGCTCTACCCCCTGAAGATTGCTGTGTCCCCTGTATCCTGGCGGGCTTGTTCTGGGACTTCCTCACCCTCTGCAGTATTGTCCTGGGCTGAGCTTCCCGCACCATCTCCACCTCAGAAGCCTGCTGCTGTTGCTGCGGAGAGGAAATTCGGATGACTGCCCTTGTGACCAGGATTGTGGCCTCGCAGATGCCTGTTGTGAATCATGGGACTGTCTAGAAATCTGCATGGGATGTTGTGGAATTTGTTTTCCTTCAAAGGTATTTATCTTCTGTTTGTGTTAAAACTGGAGTGTTTTAACATTTTTCTTTTAAGGGGGGCAGAAAAGCACATGGTAAGATTCTCATGAAGCAACCCAGGATTTGTACTGTTAACTCATTACTTGAAGTAATCTCTGAAGGCCTTTTCTCCCTACCTAAATCTATGTGGTTTAATATGTGAAATTTTAACTACTTTTAAACTTCATAGGCTACAATGACTAAAGGACATTTTGACCAAAAAAAAAAAACACACACACACAAACAAAACAAAAAAACAACAAAAAACAAGGTTAAAAAAAAGAAGAAAGAAAGAAAGAAAAGAAAAAGAAAAAAAAGAAAAGAGAAAAGAAAGGCAGAAAGGCTAGGGGCAGATTACCTTCACTGCAGCCTAGTGTAGCTTGAGAAGTATTCTGTGTCTCCAGACCTCACTCAAAGTTGGCAAGCTTTTGCTTCTCCAAAAATGTCCTATAAAGTACCTTATGTCGGTCAGAATCAAAGCAGGGTACAAGATAAAGAGACTCGTCTTTCATTCTGGAGCAAGCATCCAACATAATTCAGATGACTGGACCCCAGAAACTTTACTGATATGGTAATTCCCTGATTTTTCTTGGGATAGAGCTCCCCACCTTCAGTATGCGAGTGTCTTACCAAGTCAGCCAGGGTCCTGCTCTTTCCTGCTTTATCAGGCCCCCTTCACACAATGACGTCAGTATAGAGGACCAGGACTGTGTCCTATGGGTTGGTGACATGATCCAGGTTTCTAAGCACAAGACTGAAGAACGAAACCATGGAGCTGACAGAAGCCTGAGGCAAGATGTCGAAAGTATTCTACAGTCCTTGCCATGTGAAAGCAGACTGCTTCTGGCATCACTGTTTATTGGGATGGAGAAGGAAGCCCTGGCCAAATTGCTAATGACATATCAGGGGCTACAAAAGAGACAACATCTGTCAAAGCAGGTGCAATTAAAGTCATTGTCATTCCATTCTCCAAGTTCTTCTAAACCATGCATCAGCCACGTTGTCAGGTCAACTGTAGATGTGATAAAAGTCATCACTCCTGAATATTTCAGATTTTCGATGTTGGAACTAATTGCTGCAGTTCTTCCAGGGATGTAGTATTACTCTTTGATTTGGTAGAAGGGGAGGAGTCTGGGTTTTCCCACCATACTAGCTCTCACTCTAGGGATTAGGGATCCAGAGTGAAGATTCTGCCAATTTCTAAGTGTGTCAATTTTAACTTGGAAAGTAATTACCAGATAACTTCAAAACACCTTACCCCAGAGATTAATTCCATGATTTAAATAGAACAGAAGTTTACTAGCTTCTCTCACTCTCTGCTTTCTCTCTACATACATGTGAGAGCAATTCTATGGGATGATTTCTAGAAGTAAGTTTGCTGGGTCAAAGTGCAAACACTGATTTCCATCCCGTAAACAAAGTATTAACTTACCTAACTCGGCTTGATAAAATGGGTATCTTGTTTTGATCTTCATTTATTTCATTTGTAATGATGCAAAGAGTTCTATCTAGTCTTCCCTTCCCCACCCCAAACATCTTTGAACATCCTTAAAGTTCATGTCCTAATGAGTCTCTATGAGGTTGATTCATATCTAAGCAGCATTTATTCGCCTGCTCACCAGGCTCCCCACCCTCACTGATGGGCTACTGAGGCTGTGGAGCTCTTGGTATTTCTCTTTTCTCAGTGTATAGTTACTTAGTCAAAGACCACCGATCTCTTTGGGGAAGACTTGGAATAAGATTCTCAGTTCACCTTTATAGTGCCATTGCTGGGTTCTTCTTCAGGGGTCTCCAGCTTCCCTTCCATTCTGGATCTGTGTGTTGGTTCGGATCTTGGAATCAGCAGTGGGGTTATGACTCTCTATAGTGATGGTTCGAGACAGGGCTCCATTTACTAAACCCAGATTGAGGTTCATTGTTGTTCTTGTACAAATTATGTAGAACCTTAATGGGTTGCCCATTTGATGGTTGATCAGATAGGAATACTTAAGTAACTAAAATGTACCATATCATGGAATACTAGTTAAAAATGATGAGGTATATCTAAATAGACTGACATGTGAAGTTCACTAAATATATTAGAGTGAAAAATTGGAATGAACATTGAAGAAATGTTCAGAATCATTTATTTATTTATTTATTTATTTATTTATTTATTTATTTATTAAAAGATTTTATTTATTTCACAGCGGGAGAGAGATCACAAGGAGGCAGAGAGGCAGGCAGAGAGAGAGGGGGAAGCAGGCTCCCTGCGGAGCAGAGAGCCCGATGCGGGCCTCGATCCCAGGACCCTGAGATCATGACCTGAGCCGAAGGCAGAGGCTTTAGCCCACTGAGCCACCCAGGCGCCCCAGAATCATTTATATAAAACACACAGAGACCAAGAAAAACCCAAACAAATCCCAAACTCTGTATTTGCGTATGTACCTATTTGTACATAAATGCATAGATAAAGTTCTGGGAGAATCCACACCAAACTGGCCATAGTAGTTCTATCTGGGGAGAGAGATGAGATCAGAGAGGGGTTGGAAGTGGTAAAGGGAGGCTTTGATTTTCTTTTACTCTTTATGCCTGAATTCTTTGCCAAAGTGTTTTCAGATATGGTTCATATAGCATTAAGTAATAATAATACTTCTTAATCTAGAAGACTGAGGAAAGGGGGTCATAAGAATGTACCTCTCATTTCTCCCTTAGCCACCAGTAGGCTTCTTTCCACTGTGCTGCAAATATTTTGGGCAATGGTTGTGCCCCATCTCTGGATCCTGCTGATAACACTGACACCTAATTACACAGTAATTTAACATCATACTTCTTTTTTATTCTTGTGATGTGTTTTGTCTTGTTTTCATAGTAGAAAGTTATACTTCTGTGTCCTGCCCAGCACCTAGCGACATGCTCAATCTGTGTTCTAGTAAAGACATCACGTAAATAAAGCCTTGCGCAATTCTTTTCTGAAGCAGGAGGGCCTCCCTTCCCACGCCTATGCCAAATCTAAGAAAATCTAATTAATTCTTTAAAATTTGTTCAAATGATATGTCTTCAGGAAATCTTCACACATTCCTCCAACTGCAATTTATTGTGCTTTTCCTTTCTTTTCATAACACTTTTAAACGCACATTCTGCTACCTATAATATGATATTTAGTTCATTATAATCACTGTATTTGAATTTGTAACTTGTCAGCCTTCCCTTCTAGACTGCACTGCTGGGGGCAGGGAGGCAGGTGTTAGCCATTCTCATTATAATGCAGTTCTTCATCCCCACCAAAGCCTCGGATCAGCAGGTACTCCGTAAGAATGTTCTATTCAACTGAATTAAAAGGATGGGAGAGGTTGTGATATTGAAATTTTTCTACACATGAACCTGCTTTTACATAATCCCACCTGGGGTGATCAATGGTAATTCAGCCACTGACAACCTCCCACACAATACTTACTCTTCCTCTCTCAAAAAGAAACCTCTCCTCCAGAGGGGCTAGGATCCTATTGTTTAAGGGCAGCCATGCTTTCTTTCTCTGCTGGACTCTCCACATATCTATGCCCACGGTTCTCCAGGGTAACTTCCTAAGAGGGAATTTGCTGGATCAGATAGAAGAATTTCCATTCTCACTAGCACTGTGTATTATCCACCTCTGCCAATCAGCTTGATAACATATGGCCCCTTTTTTAAAATGTTTCATTTCTTTGCTTGTCCGTGTTACCCTCTTGTCTTCCTCTCCCACCTTCCTCACCCACAGTCCTTTGTCCCTGGAGTCAACACTTTCCTACTTTTAATGTTTTCTCAATGAAACGAATAGGTAATCATCTTTGGTCATCCAAGGATATGCTTGTCCACCACTCAGAGAGGAGACCAGGGTTGGATCTAGGAAGGCCTACCTCCAACCACACGGGCCATTTACAATTAGTTGGGCAGTTCAGTCCATCACCCAGAC